>JASANB010006011.1:0-149189 GCA_030248155.1 Sabatieria punctata | reverse complement strand
AAAACTAAAAACACTATCAGATTTCCCCCAAAATGGCGAACATTTTGGCAGGGATGTGAGGTGGGAAAAAAACACCGGAAAAAAACTGTTTTTTTCCGGAAAAAAACCGGTTTTTTTCCTAAGGGTCGGAAAAAAACATAAATCGCGGAAAAAAACTCAAGCTAAAAATAGCTAATTTACGTCATTTTTCGTTTAAAAAATGGACTTTTGCTATGTATAATAGGCCATACTGACTCAAAACTGTTAGAAAAACAACAAAAAAGACCAAATTTGGCATGAAAAAACAAAAATGCAAACTGCTGTAGGAAAATTTGCATATAGCGTTATTTATGGAACCTGTCAGGCACTGTTTCATGCCTGTTTCGTGATTTATATCAATGTAACACGTGTATTTCTGGTCTAACAAGACTGAGGAAGGCGCTAGAAAGCGTTAGGAATCATAAAACCAGCCTAGGATACTCAGAACTTGGGCTGGAGTTTTTTTCCGCGATTTAGGAAAAAAACCGGAAAAAAACCGGAAAAAAACTGGAAAAAAACAGGCCGAGGTTTTTTTCGGAAAAATATACAACCCTGCATTTTGGTATAAAACACGAACCCAAAAGACCTAAAGAAGCATGTAAAAACTCGAAAAACTGCTAAAAAAGTGACCCCGAGGATCACACCTTCACAAAAAAATCTTTTTGAAGCCCTAAATCCAAAACGAATGACACGATTTTCCTGACAATTTCACAAAAGATAGAGCCCAAAAAGTTATATAACTTCTGCAGAAACCAGCCAGATCCGTTCAGAAACGCAAAAGTTACAGCTAAAAGAAACACCCAAAAATGACCCCTTTTTGGCACAAAATACGACAAAAAAATAAACCTGAGCATAATAGAGGAAGCGCATTTTCCGCCCCACCACACGATGTCTAAGAATCTTTATAGACCGAAAATGACCAACAAACCCCTGTGAAGCGCAAACGCGCTTCCCCTGATATTGGTCAAACAAACAATGATGAATCATCTCATAATCTACTGTATTTAACCATAATCTTTCATCACATACATGTACACATAATAGTGCACAGTTGTTTGACTTGAAGCTATTTTGAAGACCCGAAAAAGGTCAGACAGTTCCGGAAAACTTTTTACTTGGGGGAAATATAACTAACTCAAACTATAAGGTACCTTGTTTAGGCCACAAAACGCCTGACAATTGTTCGGCAATGCTGCGAGTCTCAGCTGACTCTCTTAGAGCTTCAACAAGCTTATTCAGATTTTCTAGTCTAGCTTTCAGCACACTATGCAGCTGAAGCATGACTCCAGCTTCATCTTTCTAAATGTGTCCGATGCTATACTGATAGTCTTACAAGACCGAAAATACCACTTACTCTGTATTCAATTATCTCAACGTCACATTCACTAATCACATCGGCCGTAAGTAACGCAGTGTAAATTGACCTCCTTATAGAAGCCACGTCGTTGAAGAATGATCTCACTTGTGTCGTGTCGAAAAGTTCCCGTTCTTCGCCTTTTAATGGCATAGTTATACTGTTACATAGATAAAATATAGACAAATTTGGGCCCGATTTTTGTCTAGAGATAGACTTACGCGGCTGGTCAACACCTACATACGTACCTTGACAGTGAGAGCTTATTGACATTAGCGGACTGATCGCGCAATAACTTTAGTCATGTGATCCGCATGTGACAAGGTTTTTCCGTTGTCTATAGCAGGAAATGTGTATGTGCAACCAATTTGCAAATGTTAAAAGCTCGTACTGTATTCTTAATGCACTACTAATAATAATTCGTGGACTTGAACCTGAAACTGAACCTATTCTATTTGAGCCGGACTTACTGTTGTTTGTGTATACACATACACATTTACCATACACAAAAATACACATTGTTTGTTCAATGTGTATACACATACACATACACATACACATTTACCATACACAAAAATACACATTGTTTGTTCAATGTGTATACACATACACATACACATACACATTTACCATACACAAAAATACACATTGTTTGTTCAATGTGTATACACATACACATACACATTGAAAATTAAGATACACATTACCATACACAAACACTACTCGAAATGTGTATTTTTGTGTATGTGTATTTGATCAGCAAAAGTCGATAAAATTGCGAACAGAATCATGAAATTTCGATGTTTTTGGCTGCAGTAATAAACGGTAGATATCCTGATAAAGCCTTCAAATGGCCTAACTACATTGTAACTCGATTTCAAAGCTATCCAAGGTTAAAAGCAACAGACATTGAGAGATTTGATTTTCTTAGCATTTCTGGCTCAAAATCTACCAAAAAATTTGCATTTTCAGTACAATACACATACACAAATATACACAAAAATGCACATTGTTTTGTTGAATGTGTATACACAAATTACCATACACATTTGAAGATTAATGTGTATACACATACACATACACATACACAAACGGAAAACCCAATACCAAACAACAGTAGCCGGACTTGAACTTGTCCTGTTTTTGTTTCCGTATTTTGTCCTACCGTTTGCCTTTTACTTGACTCCCAACAAACAAACCCCATTTACACTCAGATCGGACATGTACCCTTGGGTTTAGGGGGATTAAAACCTGGGATTGGGATCTAAAACTGCCTGCTGAAAAGGCTATCTGTTTTTGCTAAACCAATTGAAACCTGACATTTTTAATGAATTAAATGAAAAATACCCGATTTAAAATTTCCCGATACCAGGGTATTTTTAAAATACCTAACCTACCCATTCCCATACCGGGGCATGGGTATTTTAAAAAATACCTACCCATACCCATACCCATTTCAAATTCGAATACCTATAGCAACATTATTACATAGGGAGCGTCAGTAACTGAGTTAGGCCGCCGGCCAACGTCCAGCGGCCAACGAGAGATGGCCCGAGCTGTCAGAGTTGTAATATGACCTGTGACCTCTGACAGCAGCTGGCCACCCATAGAGGCAATAGTTACCGGCCGTCAGCAGATTAAATTGACAGCTATTATTCCATGGGCGCGCGTGAGCCCTGCATTGCATAGCTGTTCTTAGCGCCCTCCCACAGCTGCTTGTCAAGTATCAACTTATCATCATTTCATCATCATCATTTTACTTCTCTGAATGATATAGCAAACAAGCTAGTCAACTACGACACCGCAGTACAGACAGAGAAGGGTGCAGTGTATACGAACGAAAGAAAAACGTAAAATCAAACACTACATACTGTACATGAAAACAATCGACTAGGAAAACTGCTTGTCGTAAAACTCTTTCAGCAATATTTTAAACTTGGCAACCGAAAACTTACAATCGGCCGGCCAGCGGCCATCTCCAGATGGCCGGGCGAGGGTTGGCCGGCGGCCTAAACATTTACTGACGGCCCCTTTACGTAACTGGTTACTGCAACAAGCTACCTACTTTTACTAAATTTGAGGCTATGATTTTTGCAGATTTTTTGCTTTCTTGATTGCAGAACAACTATTCAAATCGAACGTTGCGTAATGTCTTCCATACCAGTAACTGAATTCTGGAGTGATGTGCATATCAACCAATTCATCGGACTCAAGGACTATCTGTGAGGTCTTGCAAGGAAAACCGGAGGAATTCAAATTACATCCGGTGGGAAGATCACTCGAATCGCAAATTTTAAACACAAACGACTGAATCTATCTGACTATCAGATGACTGCTGACGATCTCTTGATTATCAAAGAAACAACTGCTCTCACGGATGCCGGGCCGCCGTGACACAATAGCCGTGACACAAACAGCGTAAACTAAAATAGCCAAGACGCTGTTTATAGAACTTCAAGGGCTGGAGGAAGCAAAAAGAGATCGCTTCATTTAGAAGTTTATCCATGAAACCAAAACAAAAGATTGTTGATGCTTGGTAGGCAATAAAGATGAGATTTGTAAAATGGTGGTTGCCTTTCTTGCTTGCGAGCGTCAAATTAGACTTTCTATAGCTTTCAATTTTAAAAAATAAAAGGAAGCAAAAAAACCAGGCGATGTCAGGGAAAGCAGAGAGCAGCTGAAGCTGACCCCCACAGTCCTGCGCGGAAAGCAGCCCGACAAGCGCACTGTCCATTTTGCACAGCTCTACCGGGGGACGCAACCTGGCCACCAGAGACCAGGTCCTCCTGAACCCCAAACAGGAGCAACGGCCAACACTTGGCTTCGCTTTGGAGCCAGCACCACCTGGCCGACCCACACCCACTTACGATCGTTTTTAAACGACGGCGGCAATTTTGAAACGTTAGCTGGACGGGTTTTCGACTTACGAAACAAAACTAAATAGATGCGACTCGGCTATTGCCATATTACTTCTTTCCTTTATACAGGGGCACGCTAAATCTCCAACGTTAGCGGCTCGTGACTAAGTGAACTGATTTCAACTGAATTTTACATAACTACGTACAGCACGTGCCAAGGGCAAGTTTGATGTCTGGCAATTTTGGGTTATTTCTATTAAAAGTTTGAGCTTGTTCAACAAAACGTGAAATCATTTGATTTTCAGTGGCCAGCCCATTTAGCTTCAACTGAGCCTCATCAGACCAGAAGATTCGATCGGGAAACTGATCATCAAGATCTTTCTGTTCCAAGAGCCACTCACAAATTCCACTAGACTATCCGGTTGTCTTCGTTCAGTGCTTGCGACAGCTGTGGTCGAACAACTTTCATGATTTGACAAACTGAGTTGCTTGAAACTACAGTCTAGGCTGTTCGACGCCGAATGGACTTCTTTGGTGACTGCATCAAAATTTGCAACAAAACAATTTTACCTAAATACTACGATTGAAATGAAAACAAATTCTATTAAAATCAAGCGGTAAGACGTGTCCAACGAACCATCCATAGACCCTTCTCCAGCCGTACACAGAGTTGTAGTGGTGGGCTAACAACGTTGGAAAACCGGCCCTCTTAGAAGTGATTGATGTGTTTGCTGTATTTGTGTCTGTCTGTGTCGTTGTTTTGCTGGTCAAAAGTGCTTTGGATTACTTACCTGCTACCCTGCTTCTCTACAATGTGGACCTTTACATCTCTCAGAATCACTCTGAACTATTGTCTTTGATGTTTACTGCTGCTTGAACCTTACTTGAAACGGTTTAGCTATCGACACTTTACATACTAGTAAACCGCTAGTCTCTGTTCTCCCTGACACCTCCTGCATTTTTGCTTCCTTTTATTAAATAATTTTGCAATTGTTTTGTTGGCTTTATCGAGAAAAAGCTGCTTTATTAACTACTGTACATAAGCAAAAACTAAAGAACCTATTAGAAAGTACCCTACAACAGCATCAAAGCAAACTTTAGTCAAATTCGTAATCATTGATTTTGTGCGGCCTGAATTTGACTAATTCGCAAATTCGCGCTAGTACCGGAGAGTGCTGCATTGGGTACCCAGGTACACTAACCAGCACTTAGCATTTTCCGCAACAAAAATGAGATCCAGATAGTGCACCCGGTGTACACTAACTGGTACTTAGCCAAATCATGTTACAACTGCTTGTTTTCACGATTTTTGAGCAAAAATGCAATTTTCCAGTCGAGATTACTGTTTCTGCCATGAAAATGAGAGTGGTTGGTCAAAGTTTCCATTCTTGTGAGGTTTGTATCAGACATGTAGCTGGGTTTTCGGCTGGGGGGAATTTTTCTGATCCAAAATAGGGTTTCAGGGCTATGCCCAAAGGCGGTTTCAGCGACCTTTTTTTGGTGTCCAAAAGTGGGTTTCAGCGACCTTTTTTTGGGCTCAAAACAGGGTTTTGAGGACTAAAAATGGGTAAAAATCCTGTCTGAAGTGCAAAAATTCCGTTTAAAACCCTATTTTTGCTGTAAAACGTGGAAAACACCTTATTTTTAATTTAAAATGTGCAAAAAAACTAATTTTGCTTTAAAACGTGCAAAAAAAACCATTTTATTCGACATAATACAGTTAAAATGCATTTCTGGAACCTTCTTTAGAGATTTTTAAACCCAAATTAGGGTTCCGGAACCCTATTTCGGCCCTCCAGAAACCCAAACTATTTAGGGTTTCAGTAACCGAAATTAGGGTTTCAGTAACCCAAATTAGGGTTCCGGAACCCTATTTAGGGTTTCAGTAACCCAAAATAGGGTTCCAGAACCCTATTTAGGGTTTCAGTAACCGAAATTAGGGTTTCAGTAACCCAAATTAGGGTTCCGGAACCCTATTTGGGGTTTCAGAAGCCCAAATTAGGGTTCCGGAACCCTATTTAGGGTATCAGTAACCGAAATTAGGGTTTCAGTAACCCAAATTAGGGTTCCGGAACCCTATTTGGGGTTTCAGAAGCCCAAATTAGGGTTCCGGAACCCTATTTAGGGTATCAGTAACCGAAATTAGGGTTTCAGTAACCCAAATTAGGGTTCCGGAACCCTATTTGGGGTTTCAGAAGCCCAAATTAGGGTTCCGGAACCCTATTTAGGGTATCAGTAACCGAAATTAGGGTTTCAGTAACCCAAATTAGGGTTCCGGAACCCTATTTAGGGTTTCAGAAAAAATTAGGGTTTCAGTAATCCAAATTAGGGTTCCGGAACCCTATTTAGGGTTTCAGTAACCCAAAACAGGGTTTTGGAACACTATTTAGGGTTTTTGAAACCCAAACTAGGGCTCCGGAACCCAAGTTGGGTTTCTGAAACCCTAATCAGGGCTTCTGGAACCTTGTTTGCAGGTTTACAAACCCAAAATAGGGTTTCAAAAAATTCCCCCCCAGAATCCGGCTGGGGGCGGAATTTTCTCCGAAAATCAGGCCTGGGGGAATACCCCCCATTCCCCCCAACTACATGTATGGCTTGTATCAGTAAAAACGATTGAAAATTCGCAAAAATATACGTAGACCTGCTTTAAACCTACCATAATGTTGGAAATTTTGGACACCCATGACATAAAATCTGTCTCCAAATAGTGTACCCCGGGTACACAATCCGACACTAAGTGCCGGCTAGTGTACCCCGGGTACGCTATCTGGAGGGCTACCCTATGCAGCACTCTCCGGTACTCACTCGCTATGGAGTAGGATGATTTTCGAGGAATATATGAAGGAGAAGGAGAAGGAGAAAATGAACAAGAAGGAGAAGGACTAGGAGAAGAGAAGGAGAAGGAGAAGGAGAAGGAGAAGGAGAAGGAGAAAATGAAGGAGGAGGAGAAAGAGAAGGAGAAAATGAAGGAGAAGGAGAAGGAGCAAATGAAGGAGGAGGAGAAGGAGAAGGAGAAAATGAAGGAGGAGGAGAAGGAGAAGGAGCAAATGAAGGAGGAGGAGAAGGAAAATGAGAAAATGAAGGAGAAGGGTAAAGATGAGAGTAGTAGAGTGAGGTGAAAGATAAAGAGGAGTGCAAAATTGAAAAAGATGAAGTGTAGGTGGAAGAAGGAGAAGAAGGAGAAAATGAAGGAGAAGGGTAAAGATGAGTAGTAGAGTGAGTGACATGAAGAATGTAGTGGAGAACGAAATTGATAAAGATGAGGTGTAGGTGGAAGAAGGAGAAGGAGAAGGAGAAGGAAAAGGAAAAGGAAAAGGAAAAGGAAAAGGAGAAGGAGAAGGAGAAGGAGAAGGAGAGGGATAAGGATGAGTAGGAGAATCAGATGAAGGATATAAAGGAGAATGAGAGGGATAAAGAAGAGAAGGGAAATGATGGGAAGGAGAAAATGTAAGAGAAAGAGAAGGAGAAGGAGAAAATGAAGGAGAAGGAGAAGGAGAAAATGAAAGAGAAGGAGAAGGACTAGGAGAAGGACTAGGAGAAGGAGAAGGAGAAGGAGAAAATGAAGGAGAAGGAGAAGGAGAAGGAGAAGGAGAAGGAGAAGGAGAAGGAGAAGGAGAAAATGAAGGAGGAGGAGAAAGAGAAGGAGAAAATGAAGGAGAAGGAGAAGGAGCAAATGAAGGAGGAGGAGAAGGAGAAGGAGAAAATGAAGGAGGAGGAGAAGGAGAAGGAGCAAATGAAGGAGGAGGAGAAGGAAAATGAGAAAATGAAGGAGAAGGGTAAAGATGAGAGTAGTAGAGTGAGGTGAAAGATAAAGAGGAGTGCAAAATTGAAAAAGATGAAGTGTAGGTGGAAGAAGGAGAAGAAGGAGAAAATGAAGGAGAAGGGTAAAGATGAGTAGTAGAGTGAGTGACATGAAGAATGTAGAGGAGAACGAAATTGATAAAGATGAGGTGTAGGTGGAAGAAGGAGAAGGAGAAGGAGAAGGAGAAGGAGAAGGAGAAGGAGAAGGAGAAGGAGAAGGAGAAGGAGAAGGAGAAAATTAAGGAGGAGGAGAAGGAAAAGGAGAGGGATAAGGATGAGTAGGAGAATCAGATGAAGGATATAAAGGAGAATGAGAAGGATAAAGAAGAGAAGGGAAATGATGGGAAGGAGAAAATGTAAGAGAAAGAGAAGGAGAAGGAGAAAATGAAGGAGAAGGAGAAGGAGAAAATGAAGGAGAAGGAGAAGGACTAGGAGAAGGAGAAAGAGAAGGAGGAAAATATGAAGGAGGAGGAGTAGGGAAAGGAGAGGGATAAGGATGAGTAGGAGAATGAGGTGAAGGATATAAAGGAGAAGGAGAGGGATAAAGAAGAGAAGGGGAATAAGGAGAAAGATTAACAGGAGAAGGAAAAGGATATAGAAGAAATTGAGAATGAAGGGAAGGGTAAATAGGATAATAAGTGTGACAATGAGAAGAGAGAGAATGATGAAAACGAAAGGAGAAGGGGGATAATGAGAAGAAGGAGGAGTAAAAGTAGGACTAGGAGCCTGTTCAAAAGTAATTTATTTATATTTATAGGTTCCATTATACCCGTTTGTCTTTGCGACCTACTGAAACCAGCCCGGCACCAAAAGGCTTCATTGATATGAATGTTGGACTGGTAGTGAAATCCAAGAAAATTCCTGAAAGAGGCACACTTGGGCTCGCCTACTTCCTTGCCCCCAATCAAACGAGTCTGTACCCTGAACCGTATCAGCTGGTCAATCAGCTGGCAGATGGCACAGTAGAACCATCTGAAACAAACGCTTGCTTTATAATAACAATAATCTTTGCAGCTGTTCTCTCTGTGGACCAGTGAGCCTCCCGAAAACTACACTGTCTTCCAATACCAAGTACGGCCAGCTTACTTCGGATTGAACAGAGGACTCCCTTGTTTTCACCGAAACACTTACATAACAGCGCCATCATTTGAGAACGTGGAGGGATATGGCTGGTTCCTTCGACATAAAATTGAATTATGTTGCTTTACCGCTGATCTAAATCTATAGATGAACAAAACAAATGTTTTAATCAATTTAGTCTGGATTTTGAGTGTATATTTACCTGGTTGTGCCTGACTGTTCTGTTCTAGATTAGCATCAGACTAGCCAACCACAGCTCACATACTATTGTTTTCCTGAATGAGAGTGTTCTCTACGACACAGCATCATCGGGCATAACGCTGTTTGACAAAACAATCGCTGAACTCAACAACATTCTAAAGAGCACAGTCCCTGGCTTTACACTAAAATCAACATCATCAACAGAAGAGAGCAACCTCCAATTCCTCCCAGTGTTCAGCTTCGAATTCGGAGAGAGCAAATTCACAGTCGGCCCCGAGACCTATATGATCAGGCTGCAACCAGCCGGCTCAGTCTACGAGTTGCACGGGGTCGAGTCAGGTGGAGACGAGATGATTGTGGGAGCACCGTTCTTCAACAAGTTTTATACTGAGTTTATTCGCAACCACCACTCTTACTTTATTGGAATTGCTGAAAAAACGCACACCTGCACACCCTAAGTAAAGCTTTCATGCAATATGATTGAGAGGCAGAACAAACTGTTTATCTGGCAAGTTGATTCAATAGAACCAAGAATGCATAAAAGAGTAGCAAGAATGTGCCACTCAGCCGACGGCCGAGTGTCGTAATTACAGGAGAGGTCAGGAAATTCGCGACCCCTCCGGTAATTGCGCATGCACTTTATTGCAGCGCAACCTGATTTCTGAGCATGCATGACGCCATGAACACATGCCACATGCTTGTATATTTCCGCTTTTTTACCTTTCTTTCCCTTTATCATGTGGCCGTTGACTTAAGGAATCAACGGGGGCGGCTATATTCCCAAGGACAGATTGAACATCCCGCTCAAAAATCGGGTTGCGCTGCGATAAAGCGCATGCCCAATTACCGGAGAGCGGTCGAGAAATTCTCCGGTAATTATAATGCAGCCGATCGAAACTAGGCCGGCCGCTGAGTGGTACATTCTTGCTACTGTGTTTTATGCATTCTTGACAGAACTAAGCTTAGTTTACAGTTACACAAACTAACTTAGTCAGATCATAATGTAAAGATATGAGGGATTGCACGAAAACAGCTTTTACTATTGCAACGTTTTGGCAGCCGTTATCTGGCAAAAAGGCAAGATTAGTTGAGAGGCAAGAAAAATAGTAAAACAAAAAACACCACGAATCACATTCATTGGAAAAATTCTACACCAAAAGTTTTACAACTGGAGGGAAGTAGTGTTGTTATGACTATAGTCAAAGTCAAAGTCATAGTTAATATTTTTGTGATATCGCAGTCAAACGGACAGGTAGTCAAAGTCAAAGTTTGACTACCTTCTGTACCATAAATACGTAGTCAAACAAAGACCAGGTAGTCAAACCGTTTGACTATGACTACATTTTTATTAAGAGGCAGGCTTTTGAAACGCATTTTACCAGTTTTTTGCTGCTCGGAACAAAATATTTTGCAAACTTGTTGCATTTAAATGAACTTTAGAACACGAAACAACGTCTTTTCAAAAATTGTGAAGTAATGACAGGTGTCAGTGTCAGTGTATCAATCTCTGCTTGATGCAAGCTTTTCCGTGGGGGTTAAAAAAATATGACACACTGTACAATACAGTACAATACCTTTCTAAAAACGTTTTGCGCAGCAAAGTAGAACATGAGAAGAGAGAGAACTGAACAATTCTCTTGGTTTGATATGCAAAAAGCGTTTTGTTCTATTTTGTCGCTATTTTTGTGTAGCATCTTGTTCTTTTGTATCGAAAATTTCAACAGAAAGAAACAATTATCCACTCATGCGCTCATGTTTGCGGCTACTCATATAATTTCTTTCAAAGCAAACGATTTACGCATGTAGTCACGGTCATTTCAGGTGACTGAAGTTTATAAATCGCTAAAATTATCGATTTGGCTCTGTTTCAAAAAGTAGTCAAAAGTAGTCAAACCAGTGGTCATAGTAGTCAAATGGTTTGACTACGAAATAGTCAAATTTGACTACTCTGGTATTGTACTCAAACGGTAGGTAGTCATGGTTATAGTCAAACGGAAATTTTGGTATTGTAACAACACTAAGGGAAAGTCTTTCATTGATAGCTTGATGAGATTATGGGACTGAATGAACAGAGATTCTTTTGCCTGTCGTCTGCTGGCATCAGAATCAGATTCAATGATCGCAACGATGCAACTCTGTCCAAGGCGATCGTGTGACCAGTCTGAGTCTATTCAGACGTCTCAGTTTTGCCTAACCGTACATATCTTTGGTGTTCAGTGGAACGAATTGACAACTTTCGACCGTTTCTACTGTTCTTTGGTATTGGATTTTGCGTTTGTGCATGTGTATGTGTACGTATTTACCTTCAAATGTGTATGGTAATTTGTGTATACACATTCAACAAAACAATGTGTATTTTTGTGTATATTTCTGTATGTGCATAGTATTGTACTGAAAATGCAATTTTTTCGGTAGATTTTCAGTCAGAAATGCTAGGAAAATCAAATCTCTCAATGTCTGCTGCTTGAAACCTTGGATAGCCTTGAAATCGAGTTACTTATATTATAGGCCATTTGAAGGCTTTATCAGGATACCTAACTGCAGCTACTGTTGTTTGTGTATACACATACACATTTACCATACACAAAAATACACATTGTTTTTTCAATGTGTATACACATACACATACACATACACATTGAAAATTCCGATACACACAATACCATACACAAACAGTTCTCAAAATGTGTATTTTTGTGTATGTGTGTTTGATCAGCAAAAGTCAATAAAATTTCGAACAGAATAGTAAAATTTGGATGTTTTTGGTGCAGTAATAAACAGTATACAGAATCATAAAGCCTTCAAATGGCCTAAGTAACTCGATTTCAAAGCAATTTCATATGCAAGGTTTCAAGCAGCAGACATTGAGAGCAGGGTTGTGAGGTGTGTTTTTTTCCGGTGCTTTTTTTCGTTTTTTTCCGGAAAAAAACCGGTTTTTTTCCTGAGGGTCGGAAAAAAACATAAATCGCGGAAAAAAACTCAAGCTAAAAATAGCTAATTTATGTCATTTTTCTAACCAAAAATGGACTTTTGCGATGTATAATAAGCCATGCTGACTCAAAACTGTTAGAAAAGCAACAGAAAAGACCAAATTTGGCATGATAAAACAAAAATGCAAACTGCTGTAATAAAAAAATTTGCATATAGGGTTTATTGATGAAGCCTGTCAGGGACTGTTTCATGCCTGTTTCGTGATTTATATCTATGTAACACGTGTATTTCTGGTCTGAAAAGACTGAAGAAGGCGCTAGAAAGCGTTAGGAATCATAAAACCAGTCTAGGATACTCAGAACTTGGGCTGGAGTTTTTTCCGCGATTTAGGAAAAAAAACCGAAAAAAAACTGGAAAAAAACAGGCCGAGGTTTTTTTCAGAAAAATATGCAACCCTGATTGAGAGATTTGATTTTCCTAGCGTTTCGGGCTCAAAATCTACCAAAAAATTTCAATTTCCAGTACAATACACATACACAAATATACACATTGTTTTGTTGAATGTGTATACACAAATTACCATACACATTTCAAGGTAAATGTGTATACACATACACATACACAAACGGAAAATCCAATACCAAACAACGGTAACTGCAGCAAAAACATAGAAATTTTACGTTTCTGTTCGACACTTTGTTGACTTTTGCTGATCAAATACACATACACAAAAATACACATTTTGAGTACTGTTTGTGTATGGTAATGTGTGTCCGAATTTTCAATGCGTAAGTGTATGTGTATACACATTGAAAAAACAACAGTACCTATTCCCCAATGAACACAACACAAGTTCTTTCCACAGGTAGCACTGGAAGTGACCGCTTGATGGGCAAGCTCTGTAGCGTATGAAAGCAACATTGACTGTCATTGGATAGCGTAGAACAATGGCTGTTTATAAGTGCTGTTTATAAGTTTTACTCGCATAAAACACCCACTAGGGGTAAACTTGCGAGAACAGAGAAGATTACATAACAGTCATAAAACGACCACTCACAACCAGTTCGAAGAAATCATTAGAACGACAGAATGATTCAAACTCGCGCGCATTACCATAAACTATGTGTGCAGGACAGGAAGGGCATTCCAGATATCAATACAAGAATGCAAAAACGACTGAAAAACGGGCTGGCAGATTTGCAAATTGTGAGAACGCAAACGGGAACTACGACGATTACATACAGGCACGATAAAAGAAGATGGAAAATAACGAAAACCAAGGCGGTACTTATAAAACAACAACAATCTCCTAATAGTCACAGTTCGACAAAGAGGTAACCAAGAACGCTCAGTAATACCACTGGCTACAGAAGTTAGCTGCTCATATGAAGTGTCTCGCGCCCACGTATTGGTTAGGTTACGCAACATAAAACGCTGGCAACGTTCCAGCTTAGCTTGGTGGCAGTGCGCAAACGGCCACCACACTTCGGCCCCATAAAGCAAAGCACTATGAATGCAATTAAAGTAAACAGAAGCAAGGACTGAACAAGGCGCAAACTTGCTAAAATTTCTGCACAATACACCTATGGCTTTCTTGGCTTTCGAGGCAGTCAGGCTAGAATGGGTGGCAAAAGAAAATCTACGGTCTAGATGAATACCGAGGTACTTGTAAGAGTCGACACACTCCAACGCATGGACACCGAGACGCAGACGAGCACTAAGAGAAGGTTTGCGGGCATGGTTACCAAACACCATGTACTTAGTTTTCTCTGCGTTCACGTTGAGACGAAGGGAGCCAAAAAACTTGGCTCTGCCTGCAGATCAACCTCATCTTGAGCAGAAGAGATTGGTTTGAGAACGAGTAGATCATCTGCATAGAGAAAGCAGCGGGTAGAGGCAGACAAGGCCAGATCAGAAATACCATCGATAAATGCAATAAACAGAGTTGGACCGATAATCGAGCCCTGAGGCACACCACTGCTAGCCTGACGAAGGGTAGAGAGACAGCCATTGACAGAAACATGATAGCTACGATCGCCAAGGTAAGAACACAGCCAGCGAAGTAAAGAAGAAGGTAGCATGTAGTGTGCTTCCAACCGGTCGATTAATAGGGAGTGATCGACAGAGTCAAAAGCAGCTTTCAAATCGAAAAAGACACCTGCTGCTTTCTTATGAGTGTAGAGGAGATAAAGACCGGTGTGCACTACGTTAGCCAAACAGTCAACAGTGGACCGACCGACTCTGAAGCCATACTGAATCTGAGAGAGAAGAGGGCCTACATAAGTCCACAGCAGTTTGTTCACGTGGCGCTCACAGATCTTAGAAATAATACTGAGCTTGGCAATTGGGCGGTAGTCGGATACTGTAGTCGGCTGGGGCTTTTTGGGCACTGGGACAAGATGTGCTGAACGCCATTCGGAGGGTACAGTGCCCTCAGAGAGAGAACGGTTGAACAAAACTTTGGGACTGACTTAGCCAGATTAGTAGAAAGCAAACTTAACTTAGTACTGTTATTTTACTAGCGGACTTGACTTTACTATTTACTACAAATTCAGCCCCTCCATTTTATTCGTATTTTGTTTTACTAAACAAGAATTTACCAACCATTGTTTACAGTTATTTTTACTAGTATTTACTAAAGGTAATTTTCCATGAATGAACCTAAACTAATGCAGCAATAAAAATTGATTTTTTTGAAGTGCTCTTTTGTTTGGCATGTGAAACATTCTTTTGCTGGTTTAAGACGACTTCAGCATAAAGGTACCAAAAGGGTTGATTAATTGCACTAAAATAGTACAAAACAAAAGCAAAAGCAAGCAAACCATGGGCTTTTGATAATATGCAACGCCAGTGAACATTCTAGTGACCAGCCCAAATACATATTGTACAGGGTGTGTCAAAAAAAAACAACCCAGCAGAGTGTTTGCTGTAGCAACCGCAAATCTCAACCGATTTGGATGAATCCTACTTTAAATGAAAGCGAATAAATTCTTGAAAGACCGGTGAAGGCCCTATTAAGATACGATGCTTAGTTCCTGAGATATTTTCCTTCAAACTCAAAACAGAGATTTTGGCAGTGAACAAGAGCGATTCCGTTGCACTTCACAACAAAACGGATTCCTACTGCTGAGGGGCAACAAGACTTTTACAAATGAAGTAACCAAGCATGTGTGGCACCAGAAAAACCTCGTTACGTTAGCCCTGAGCAGTAGGAATCGGTTTTATTATGAAGTGCAACAGAATAATAAAAATCGCTCTTGTTCATTGCCAAAATCTGTTTTGACTTTGAGTGCAAATATCTCAGGAACTAAGCATCGCATCTTAATAAAAGCTTCACCAATCTTTCAAGAATTAATTTATCTTTCATATAAAATAGGACTCACTGAAATCGGTTGAGATTTGCGGCTGCTACAGTAAAAAGTCTGCTGGGTTGTTTTAATCTCTGTTGTTCACTGCCAAAATCTCTGTTTTGAGTTTTAAAGCAATTATCTCAGGACTAAGCAACGCATCTTAATAAAGGCTACACCAATCGTTCAAGAATTTATTTATCTTTCATTTAAAGCAGGATTCATTCAAATCGGTTGAGATTTGCGGTTGCTACAGCAAAAAATCTGCTGGGTTGTTTTTTGACGCACCCTGTACATGTTACTGTGGAATACATATATGTATATGTATATGTTAAAAATACATATTATGTATTATTTTTGGAATACATATATGTATATGTATATGTTTATGTATTGCTCAGAGAATATGTTTATGTATATGTATTTTGAGGCCACTATGTATTTAAAATACATAATTGAAAATACATATTGATTTTCTGATGAAATGCTGCATTTTGACATCTCAGCCTGCCATCCACAGCAGAAAATTACATTTTCTTCCGGATGCCAGTGTCTAAATTTGTCCCAGTGGTAAAAGCCACAGATTTGGTGTTTAACTGAATAATATCATCACCGTGTAAAGTGGTGCGAGGCGACCAAAAGGAGTTTTAAAGTAGTAACGTTTAGATTTTCAAATTCAATGGACAAATGGCAGGAGAAAATACTCCTTTCTTTTGCTAGTTGACCTAAACGAAACTATCGGGTATTGCGGTTTCAAAAACAAAGTTCATTCATTGAATATGTCTCCCTTACACAAAATGACTGACTGTACATGGGAGATTTTTAACAGAATTTAACTGTGGAAATTATTGCTAATTTGACTGAAATACTGAATCAATTTCATGCCAATCAGGTCCAAACGTAGACTCTTACTCGTTTCAGTCACAAACAACTGTTTTAGCAGCATTTTTCAACTGAAAACTGGCCTTGAAAAAAATATGTATAATATGCATTTTATGTACATATTTTTTGAAAAAATACATATAGATATTATGTATGTTATGTATTCCTGAAATTCAATATTTTGCCAACTGTAGTACATGTACAGGTGCACCACGTTTGAAGGGCGACCAACCAACTGCACAAATACGAAAATATTTTACACACAGACTTTTCTTCAAAGACTGTTTATTACAATTTTACTAACAACTATTTTCGGCCACAATAATTGCACCAAAGCAAACGGGATTCCTTAACCAACCAACTAAACGCACAGCCCAGCTGAATAACGAGATCAATAAAAATAGAAAACCCGTACTACAAGTTAGAATGTGTTACCCGTAAATAAAATCGAATCAGAACAACAAATCAGAGATTAGCTACTGGCCGTGACAGGTGAAATTTGCTCCTCCAACTTCTGCATAAGCGTCGCAACCACAGACGGGTCGGCCAGAGTGGTGACGTCACCGATTTCCGATGAACCGATGGCTACTTTTCGCAAAATTCTCCGCATTATCTTGCCTGAACGGGTCTTCGGTAAATCGGGGGTTATCTAGAAATTACTAGAATAACTGCCGTGACTATAACAAATTTACAAAAACCGTAGGTCCTCCATAAACTACTGTGAATTGTGTCTTTTTGCAGTTTTGAGAGAGAAATTGAGTGTAGAGTACTGTGGATTGGGTATACCGAACCCATACCGTAAAATGGGTATGTTTGGGAATACCTACCCAATAAATACCTGCCGATTCCAGGTATTTTAAGAGCCGGTTTTTCTAGGAATCGACTTTTGCTCCTTAACCTCCGGACAAATCTCAACTTTATGTCTCCGATTTGGCTAAAATTTTGTATTTTGGTATAATTTAACCTAAAAAGATGTTTTATCACCTTCCCGGTCGTTTTTGTGAGACTCAACTTTTCGACCGAACCTCAGATCTCAGCTTATAACTCCGGAACCAGTGAACGTATAAACTTGCGGATTGCATATTTATAATCACATGAGCGTTCTCTTTCAAACGATGCCCTACATGACCAAATTCGAGACAAAAATTTTTTTTCGAACCCCTTCTGGGCCAAATTTGACCCCCTCAAAGGTATTGACCCCCATTTTTTTATTTCATAAAAATGTAGCGCTATCTATTTACTTTTGATAGCACAAAAAAAATCGAGAAAAAAAATATACATCTAATTGAGTTTTTGGGCCTTGAAAGTTGTCAGGTCGAAAATTTGCCCAATAAAAGATTGCCTTGTAAAGAGCATACAATGTATCTTTGTCAATTTTGAACCGAGTTCAGTGATTTTTTGCACACATATTGTACTGTGTCCCTGGCACATACTGCACAAATCTGACCTTGCTGGCTCTTGCTTGGCGCCAGTTCTACGCTTCTTGGTCACATTTCAAGATATATTAGTTTACAAAGCAAATAGAATTTCCTGATAATCTGCAGTATCTTCCTGATAATTCGACAGTTGCCACTTTGTTACTGTGTTTTTGCCATCTTTTCACTAGGTACCTACTACGTACCTACAACTAGACATCTATCTGGCCTGTGTCAAGGTTCGGTAACGACAGAGACAGCATATTTGTGGTTTCGCTGTTTCGCTGACAGCATTACTATGCCATTGACAGTGGAGTTACTGTATCTAAACCAGTTATTACTTATGAAATCTGCAACAGTTATCCTCTGTTTGAAGACCAAAAATGTTCCGTAAGCAAGACTACTAGTCCATGTTTGTCAGTTATTGGTGCACCTGTAGCTTGTCTATTAGCTTGGTTCGGCTGGTGCTAGCATTGAAGAACAACAACAATAACAACTTTATACAACGCACATGTACACCAGAGCAAGCCAGTGATAACCCAATAGGGTTACATGCGAGGTAAATCACTTAGGCAAACCGGCCTTACTCTTGTACGTACTTTTGTGGCCAAAAACACTTTCAATCGATCTCAGTACAGCAGTTACATATTCAACTATAAGTTTATTGTTCGTACCCAGGCCAGTGACCACGAGTGTCAATCAATACATACAGTTTTGATCATACATGTAACAGGTCATCCGCTGAAGGGGGAGGGGGGCTGGGGGGTCTGAGCCAAAATTTTGGGAGGTGGTTGGGCACTAAAAAACGGTCAAAAATCGAAAAAAATCGCTAATTTGGGCTGAAATACAGCTAAAAAGTGCTGTTTTACAGGCGATTTTGGCAATTTTTGTGTCTGAAATTTGCTCAAAAAATTACTTGCCAGAAAAATCGGAGGGCGGGGGGTTGGAAAAATCGTCTCGGAGGGGGCCATCTGGGGGGGGCTGGCCTAAAGTCGGGCGGGGGCAGACCCCCTGTTACATGTACAATGTATGCTTTTACACCACAAATATGCTGTCTCTTTCATTACCGAACCTTGACACAGGCCAGATAGATGTCTAGTTGTAGGTACATAACATAGTAGTAGGTACCTAGTGAAAAGACGGCAAAAAACACAGTAACAAAGTCGCAACTGTCGAATTATCAGGAAGATACTGCAGATTATCAGGAAATTCTACAGGGTGTCTCAAAAAATGATCACATTTCTTTTTACTGCCATTTCCGTAAATTTTGACCAAATAGGCTGAAATTTGGACCATACAATGTAGGTGCCAAAAGTCGGGCAATTTTATGTGTTAAAGTTTGGTGCACTAGGCTCGACTCAATCCCGAGAAATTTCAAAAAAAAGTGAAATTTGGTAATTTCAATAGTGAAAGGCGGTCACCGAAAAATGGAAACATTTCCTTTTCCTATATCTTTTCTAATTTTTGACGGAATTGGATGAAATTTGGAGTGTAAACGCAGAAGTTCAGGGTAATTCGTGTGTAAAAAGTTGACGCATGAACTCCAACGCTATCGTTAGAGTTTAGGCGATAATGTAATGTAACGTTTTTTCGGTGACCGGCTTTTGGTATTGAAATTACCAAATTTCACTTTTTTTGAAATTTCTCGAGAATTGGTCAAGCCTAGTGCACCAAATTTTAACACATAAAATTGCCCGAGTTTGGGCACCTATGGTCCACATTTCAGCCTATTTGGTCAAAATTTGCGGAAATGGCAGTGAAAAGAAATGTGATCATTTTTTTTGAGACACCCTGTATTTGCTTTGTAAACTAATGTATCTTGAAATGTGACCAAGAAGCGTAGAACTGGTGCCAAGCAAGAGCCAGCAAGGTCAGATTTGTGCAGTATGTGCCAGGGACACAGTGCAATATGTGTGCAAAAAATCACTGAACTCGGTTCAAAATTGACAAAGATATGCTCTTTACAAGGCAATCTTTTATTGGGCAAATTTTCGACCTGACAACTTTCAAGGCCCAAAAACTCAATTAGATGTGTATTTTTTTTCTCGATTTTTTTTTGTGCTATCAAAAGTGAATAGATAGCGCTACATTTTTATGAAATAAAAAAATGGGGGTCAATACCTTTGAGGGGGTCAAATTTGGCCCAGAAGGGGTTCGAAAAAAAATTTTTGTCTCGAATTTGGTCATGTAGGGCATCGTTTGAAAGAGAACGCTCATGTGATTATAAATATGCAATCCGCAAGTTTATACGTTCACTGGTTCCGGAGTTATAAGCTGAGATCTGAGGTTCGGTCGAAAAGTTGAGTCTCACAAAAACGACCGGGAAGGTGATAAAACATCTTTTTAGGTTAAATTATACCAAAATACAAAATTTTAACCAAATCGGAGACATAAAGTTGAGATTTGTCCGGGAAGAGTCGACCCTTAGAAAAACCGGCTCTTAATAAATACCTATGCCCCGGTATACCGATTACTTTGGGAATACCCAGGTACTGTATTTTTGCCCAGATTAGTGCAGTTTTGATCGAAAATTCCCTATGATCACAATGTTTTCTTAGTAATTTTGCATTTTTGGGGCATAGAGAAACGCATTCTATTACGACATCCTTTCAAAATGTCGAATTTAAAGGATTTTTAGTTCTCTGACCCTACTCCCTGTCCCAAAATTTGCTTTGTTACTAATAGAAAGCGTTGGTCTAGTTTTCGCTTAAGTTCGCATTGCTCCTTACTAATGAAGTCTGTATCTACAGTACTTGTTGTACAGTACATTCACAATCAACAAAATACTTAAAAAGCATTTTGTCACTGTTCGTTAGATCTCCATACTGTGCACTATCAGGACTTAAAACTACAGTACAATGGAAGCATTTCTCTTAGCCAAAATTAGTAATAGAAACGATTTTTACTCGAGTAAAACTAAAAAATAATTTCACAAAATTCCTACAAAACCGTAAATCCCACTGCTTTTGATAAATTTTCTAGCCTCTGACCTTAAAAATGACTAAATCCATGGGCTTGTCCGATCCGATCCGATCCGATCTGGCGGGGGGGTCGTACAATGTACGGCCCTACGATCAGACCTGCACGGTCCATTTCGTTACCCCTTATATCGTCATCTCGGACGTTTGCCCTTCTTTCACTGCCAAGCCACTCAAGCCATGCTGTCGGGCGCCAGGTACTAAGAGAGTGCCTGGCGTGGTGACGTCATGGTGCTGACAGCTCCCAGCGGCCGCCCGGCCGAGGAGGAGTAAACCGGTATAGGCCGTAATGCTGGTTTCTCAGACGGCTCCTGACGTCGTTGATCTTCCCTCCAACGCGGCATGCTTTTAGGAGCGGCTTTCGGCGCAACGGCAGACCCAGTTGGTTCCCATTTTACCTACTCACTGTAACCAGTTTTCGGTGGCCTGGGTGGAGCGTTGTGCCGACGACCAACTCTTTGCAGCAAGAAACTTGCCACGCCGAGAGGATGAACCACTACAACCACTAGGGATGCAGCGGCCGCCGTGACTCAGAGGCAGCGAGCTACCCACTGAGCCACTGACGCGGCCCATGGGCTTGTAAATGGAAAATTCAGTGTTTTAACTTCGTGAAATATTTTCAGCAAACACCGAATAAATACCGGTATACAGGTATTTTTGCGAATACCTACCCATACCGAACCGATTCCTGGGTATGCCGAAAAATACCTACCCATACCGAACCGATTCCTGAAAATCCCATACCCAAACAACAGTAGTGTAGAGTACAAACTTTTAGGCACCTCTCGCTTGTCGAGGTACAATATGTATATGTAGTTTATGGAGAGCCTAACTCCTCCGTACCAGAATTCTGTCGGGCACAGCGAAAGAGGCGATAGCGGTCTTCACCGATTGTTTCAGCTGGTCAATAATCTGGGCAGTCGGTTGAGTGAGACCTCCTTTGAGTATGACGAAAGCAAACACTCCCTCCCCTTTGACCTCGTGAGGGAACGGAACCACTGCACTCTCCGCCACTGCTGGGTGCTCGCTCTATACTCTTACACTCTACTACTGTCTGACAATTCACGCTCTTTACGGTGCAGGTCATACATGTAACAGGGGGTCTGGGGGGTCTGCCCCCCTCCCGACTTAGGCCAGCCCCCCCCCGGATGGGACCCCCCCCCCGAGACGATTTCACCGACCCCCCCCCTCCGATTTTCCTGGCAAGTAAATTTTCGAGCAAATTTTTGCAATTTTTTACAATTTCCCACACAAGAATTGCCAAAATCGCCTGCAAAACAGCACTTTTTAGCTGTATTTCAGCCCAAATTAGCGATTTTTGGCAATTTTTGGCCGAAAAATTGCGATTTTTTCGTTTTTGGCGCGTTTTGAGGGCCCCCCCCCCTCCCTCAAAATTTGGGCTCAGACCCCCCCCCCCAGCGTAAGGACGCTAAAAATCGCTATTTTAAGCTGCCAAATAGCGTTTTCGAGCTAAAAACAAGCAAAAAAATGACAAAAAGGGTTTCCAAAAACACCGATTTCTCTTAAATATCAGCAGTGGAAATGCCAAATTCGGTTTTCAAAGGCTTTTCAAGCGAATTTTAGGCTAAAATTAGTCATTTCTGAGCCAGTTTGTTACTAAGGGAGCCGCTACTAGTACTTGTATTTTTGGGTTGGGGGCCTTAACCTGTCTCGGGGGGGTGCGGGGGTTTTGGCCTTTCCAGCAGGGGGTAACCCCCCCAAACCCCCCTTAGTACATGTATGGGGGAATACATGCAACAGGTCATCCGCCGAAGGGGGAGGGGGTTGGTGGTCTGAGCCCAAAATTCTAGGGGACCAAAATCGCAATTTCGGGTAAAAAATCACTAATTTCGGCTCAAACACTGCGAAAAAGTGCTGTTTCACAGGCGATTTTAGCAATCGTAGTGTCTGAAGTTCTAGAAAAATGGTAAAACATTGCTGAAAGAATTCACTGAACAACAAATTTCAAAAAATATTTTTTACTGGAAATGTGTGAAGTGATTTAGACTAATTTGGGTACGCTGATTTCAAAAATTATAACCGTTTTGCTGTATCACGTCAGGATTTTTAGTAGCAGAAACATTCCCATTGCCTATAAGTCAGGATTTCAATGAAATCATTCTCCATTTATTTCATCATGAATGCTTCAAAATTATAGAAATTACAGAAAAACTCCACTAGGATGTAGTTAGAAATCCTTATGGCATTTGGCTTTGCGCTTGTGCTGCTCTGTGTCAGTTTCACGATGCAGAAACCAGCAGAAGTCGCCCATCATGTTCGGGTTGTGCCGCCCCTGGTAATGCGTCTCCATGAGTGAAATGTCTTGGTGGAATCGCTCGCCGTGCTCGTCTGAGACAGCTCCCAAGTTGTCAGGGAAGAAGTTCAGGTGCTGGTGTAGGCTATGGATTTTCAGGGACATCCTGGAGCCAAGTTTCCTGAAGGACTCGAGCAGCTGCAGCTGGACCGCAAATCCGACAAATCATGAAGGACGTCATTTTTCCAACAACTCTAAACCCCAAAGAGCTGGCAGTGTGGAGGAGCTTCAAAGCTGTGATGGACAACTTCTTGGTGAACGAGCGCGCGGACAGCTATGAAGAAATAGTGCAGCAGCTGCTCGAGTCTTTCAGGAAACTTGGCTCCAGGATGGCCCTGAAAATCCATTTCCTACACCAGCACCTGAACTTCTTCCCTGACAACTTGGGAGCTGTCTCAGACAAGCACGGCGAGCGATTCCACCAAGACATTTCACTCATGGAGACGCATTACCAGAGGCGGCACAACCCAAACATGAGGGGCGACTTCTGCTGGTTTCTGCATCGTGAAACTGACACAGAGCAGCACAAGCGCAAAGCCAAATGCCATAAGGATTTCTAACTACATCCTAGTGCAGTTTTTCTGTAATTTCTATAATTTTGAAGCATTCATTATGAAATAAATGGAGAATGATTTCATTGAAATCCTGACTTATAGGCAATGGGAATATTTCTGCTACTAAAAATCCTGACGTGATACAGCAAAACGGTTATGATTTTTGAAATCAGCGTACCGAAATTAGTCTAAATCACATCACACATTTCCAGTAAAAAAAATTTGTTGTTCAGTGTTACTTGCCAGAAAATCGTAGGGGGTCGGAAAAATCGTCAGGGGGCAGCGATCGGGGCACGGCTTAAGTCGGGACAGAGCCCACGACCAACCTGTTGCATGTACATATAAGTACAGTGTATGTGCAACATCAACAGTGGTCTATTCAACTTATACTGTATAGTACGGTTTACCACGGCTGAAATGTATTCAGTGAAGCGTAGCTTTGAGTTTCGCTTGCTACTGAGAAAGAGCGTTTTCACTTTTTTTTACATTTACCTAACTAAACTACGATTTTAAGTGTAGGCACACGGTAGGTACCATAAGCAGACATGGGAAAAGGGAGGACTGATGAGGGGTTGATCCCCTCAGACTGCCGCTCGCCCCCTCACCAATTCTTTGGAAGAATTTTGTGTAGAAAATTATGATTAAAGTATGCCTAGATTAGGTATAAATAAGCTCAGACTAGCTTATTCTAAGGTGCTTTAGCGAAAAATCAGCCTAAAAACCTTGATTTTGGTAAAAAATTGAACTTTTTGGCTTACCATCCCCTCAGGTCCCTTCAGAATTTGAAAATTTACCACCTCTCAGCCGAAACGCTAGCCCATGTCTGACCATAAGTGACCAAGAAAGACCCACCAGTACATCTTCAATCTCAGCAGTTCCCAGTCTATGTCCAGCTACATTGATGACGTCATCCAACCGACCCGTGATGCTCAGATAACCCAGCTCATCGGTCTGGGCACCATCCCCAGTGGCGTAGTACCCTACAAGCTCACAAGATAAGCCAATAGTAAAAAATACCAGCTGCATAGTAAACAAATACAGTCAGGCACTTAACGCCGTTTATGGTACCGACACCATATGGTACCGGTATGTAGGATAGTTGTACCATATGGTACCCCCACGTTCGGGGCCTGTGATGGTACCATATATGGTACCCCTACCTTCGCATTGGTACCGGTACCCATACATGTAACAGGGGGGTCTGCCCCCACCCGACTTAAGCCAGACCCCCGGATGGGACCCCCTCCGAGACGATTTCGGCGACCCCCCCCCTACGATTTTTCTGGCAAGTAAATTTTCAAGCAAATTTTTGCAGTTTTTTACAATTTCAGACACAAAAATTGCCAAAATTGCCTGCAAAACAGCACTTTTTAGCTGTATTTCAGCCCGAATTAGCGATTTTTAGCCCAAAAAGTGCGATTTTTTCGATTTTCAGCCCAAAAAGTGCGATTTTTTCGATTTTCAGCGTTTTTTTAGTGCCCTACCCCCCTACCAAAATTTTGGCTCAGACCCCCCCCCCGGCCGGCGCCAGACCGCCCCCAACCCCCCTCCCCCCATCGGCGGGGATGACCCGTCACATGTATGCCGGTACCCCCCCCCCCCCGTACCACATATATGGTACCACTTTGTTCAGATTTCAAACCATATGGTATGGCACAAGGGTAGGTGAACTATTTATGTATATGGTACCACCACAGTCGCGAAACGTGAGGTACCATAAACGGCGCTAAGTGCCTTACTGTACTAACCGGGAAATAATTTGAAGTAAGTGTCGATGTAACGCTGGTGATTGCCATAAATGGTGCGTGCTATGCCTGGCCATGCGAAGAGCTAGGCACAGGCCCTACTGACTCGACCGACCATTGGCCTTTGGTCAAAGAGAACCGGACGGATGCCAAAGAAAGGGACGTACAGCCATCGCTGGGCTGAATGGCACTTTTGGGGTCGGCGGAAATTGGGGAGATACAGATACCGCCGGTCTCTGAAATGGGTTGTCTTCAAAAATGTGGAGTCAGAGGACGGCCACAATGTTTAGATTAGCAAAGATTCTTCTGTCAATTTTTTTTTACTATTATTTCAAAATGTAATTATTTAGACACGTATGTACATAGATTGTTTCCGCTGGACTGAACTTATTTAAAATACAGAGTTCAATATTCATAAAACATGATGCTAGCATACATGATGGGTTGTCTAGGATTTACCGGCAGCTGGAATTATATTATATACTCAAAAATTTTAGCACGCATTTACACTACTGTCGCTAAGTAAATTTATTTGAAATACAATTAAATTATAATTTACTTATCACACAAATGCCCAGTGAAATATAATTAAATTAAAATTTACTTACCATATCTGAGAGAAATTTAGTTTAATTATAATTTACTTTACCACATTTAATTAAATTAAGTATATTTAAAATAGGCCTGGTTTTGGCAGCTAACACCTTCAGCTTTGCTTCCAACTAAGCAAGGATGCTATAACAGTTATCTAGAATGAAAACCAAACAAGGGTATAGCAGGTTAAGTCAACAACAGACATGAACAAAGGGAGGTGAGGGTGAGGGGCTTTACCACCTCAGGCTCTGACCTACCGCCCCTCAGGCTACCGCTACCCCCTTCAGGATATTTTGGAAGAATATTATACTGTAAGTATGCCTAGGTTAATACTGTAAGTGTAAATGAGCTTAGACTCATACATGGGCCGGGGTACGGGGGGTATACCCCCCTCGGCCGGCCATTTCCCTCCCTCCCCCACCCACCCCCCCCCCCTCCCGGAGGGAGGAAATTTTCGCTTATTTAAGGCAAAATGGACGTTTTTTGGCCATTTTTCGGGGGACACCCCCCCCCGAGGTCTCCAACCCCCCTACCCCCCTCCGGATTTTTCCGGCCCATGTATGCTTAGACTAGCCAATTTCAACCTACTTAAACGAAAAATAAGCCAAAAAACCATAATTCTAGCGAAGAAATTTTGGTTTACCTCTAGTCTCAACCCCCATCAACCGCCGCTACACCCTCCAGCCAGCCCCCTCAGAATTTGAAAATTTATCACCCTCAGCCGAAATGATAGCCGATGTCTGTCAACAGTAATAATGACGGTTGGTCAGAATTAGAACCTCTGTCTCAAGAGACTTTCCAGTCAGTTTCTTCTTGCATCCACAACAGACAATGCCTGTGAGACTGAACATTACTGTTGCTAAGTAAATATATTTTAAATATAATTAAATTATAATTTACTTACCACATGCCTAGAGAAATATAATTAAATTATAATTTACTTACCATATCTGAGAGAAATTTAATTTATTATAATTTACTTACCACATTTAATTAAATTAAGTACACTAAGTATATTTAGGCCTAATTTTGGCGGCTAACACCTTCAGCTTTGCTTCCATCCAACTAAGCAAGGATGCTATAAGTTATCTAGAATGAAAACCAAACCGGGGTGACACAGGTTGAGTCAACAACAGACATAGACAAAGGGAACCGAGGGCAAGGGATTTACCCACCTCAGGTTCTGACCTACCGCCCCTCAGGCTACCACTACTCCCTTCCAGGATTTTTCGGAAGAATATTATGATAAAAGTATGCCTACGGTAAGTGTGAATGAGCTCATACTAGCTTATTTCAACCTACTTAAACGAAAATTAAGCAAAAACCTTAATTCTAGCGAAAAATCGGGTTTTTTGGCTTACCATACTCTCAACTCAACCCCCATCAGCCGCCGCTACACCCTCCAGCCAGCCCCCTCAGAATTTAAAAATTAATCACCCATCAACCGAAATAATAGCCCATGTCTGTCAACAGTAATAATGACAGTTCGTCAGAATTAAAATCTCAATCTCAAAAGGCTTTCCCGTCAGTTTCTGCTTGCATCCACAACAGACAATGCCTGTGAGACTGAACATACATTGTATGCTATGGCATAGCAAAACTGGCTGAAAAGTGCCATCTATCGACTGTTCGCTTGGCGGATAAATTGGAGTAGTCTGTTTTGTTGGAGATTAAGAGAAACAAGCGCAAAGACGAAAGGCGGTGGGCCGAAAATTGTACTGTAAGCATACATGTAACAGGGGGGGGGGTCTGGGGGTCGCCCCCCACCCGAAATAGGCCAGCCCCCCCCCCCCCCCCGAGACGATTTCACCGACCCCCCCCCCTCCGATTTTTCTGGCAAGTAAATTTTCGTGCAAATTTTTGCAATTTTTTACAATTTAACACACAAAAATTGCCAAAATCGCCTGCAAAAGAGCACTTTTTAGCTGTATTTCAGCCCAAATTAGCGATTTTTTGCGATTTTTAGCCGAAAAATTGCGATTTTTTCGATTTTTGAGCGTTTTTTAGTGCCCAGCCCCTCCCCCAAAATTTTGGGTCAGGCCCCCCCCCCCCGGCCGGCGCCAGACCCCCCCAACCCCCCCTCCCCCCATCGGCGGATGACCTGTTACATGTATGACTGTAAGTATGACTTGCCATTAAAAGGTATAAATACCGAAAGCAGACACTCACGCAGCACTTGTACGCTGCAAAAAAGGTTCAGCAATAGCTAAGCTTGTGTAAGTAAAATAATTATAATTAACTTTTCCTGTTCTCGTAGAAATTAATTATAATTTACACCATAATGGTACCGGTACCTAGGGTAGTGGCACCATATAATATATGGCCATGGCCAGGCCATGGGTGTCGGTACCACATGGTACGAAATTTGAACAGGGTGGTACCATATATGGTACCGGTACCGGTACCAACGCGAAGGTAGGGGTACCGGACCGGCACCTTATATGGTACCACCAAAGGCCCCGAACATGGGGGTACCATATATATGGTGCCTGCCATACATGTAACAGCTCCGGGCCGACCAGGGGGAGGGGGGTAGGGGGGTTTTTCATCAGGTGGGGGGTCGAGGGGGGTTTCGCCCAGAGGAGGGGTCCAAAATTTCAAAAAGCTCCAAAACGCTTGGAAATTCGTTTTTAGCACGTTTTTTCCAGTAAGGAGGCTAAAAATCGCTATTTTAAGGTGCCAAATAGCGTTTCAGAGTTAAAAATAAGCAAAAAATTACAAGTTTTAGTAGTTTGAAGTGGCCTGGTTGGGCTTCTGCCTGACCAGGGCGAGAAAATTTTGAAAATTTAGCATTCAAAAACGCATTTAAAAGGCATTCTGAGCGATTTCTGAGCCACTTTGTTAGTACTGGAGCCACTACTAGTACTTGTATTTTTGGGTCGGGGGGGGGGGTCCCTTAACTTGCTCGGGGGGGGGAGGGGGGGTTTGGCCTTTTCAGCAGGGCCCCTAGTACATGCATGGTGCCTGCCACGTGCCACCACCCTAAGTACCGGTACCATAAACGGCGTTAAGTGTCTGTCTGACTGTGAAAGGTCAACTTCCTAGCACAGCCGGTTAAAAACTGGCAGATGTTTACTTTCAGTAAAGTTGAAAAAGTGGCAGTGTAAAAAAGAGGGCGTTGCCTGCGCAGAAAACAGAGTCACACGAACTAGTGGGCTGGCCGATTACAATCGCCTCGCCTCAACCAAACCAAATCAAAGCAAACGCTCTGGTGGGGTACAAGTGAGGAGGGGACAATTGTCCCCTTGAAGGAAAGTGACTCGGATGGGGAATATAAGTTAGTCAATGATCAATGAAAAATCGGTTTAGGCCTCTTCAAACTACTAAACTTGTTAAAATTTCTTAATTTCACGCTCAGAATACCATCCCGTTTGAATGCGCTTTTGAAGGATAACTTATAAAAATTCTCGACCCAGAGGTTTCCGCAGGGGGTAATTGTCCTCTTTCATTTCTAAAGGTTGTCTAAAAAAGAATGTCCTCAAATATGGACTTGTGCCCGGTCTGTACCAATGAGTTAGAATAAAACGCACGGTTATGAAGGCTGAGTGAGAATGATTACCAAGACCAGTATTCAGCACAAACTTGCTACACTTCCACGACTGGTTATCCAGTTTCAGTTGAAATTGTGGGCCGCGCAATGGTAATTGCTACATTTTGTTAGCTACTCAAATTTGAGCAACTTTACAGTACCAGATTACTTCTGTGATTAAAGCCGAAGAAAACTGACCAGTCTGCCACCAAGTATCGACCAACATACAGCCACCATCACCAACTACATCATGATACCACTGCCACGCCTCATTATTGATTGGCTCTCCAACTGCAATCAATAAATTAATACTTCACTGTTTCCTTTGACACACCTGAACCCAGTACTCGCAGTGTGGATCTGTCATACTTGTGCACCCAGTCGTTACCATGCTTGATCAACAGTCGTATAGCCGTAGGCGCTGCATAGAACTGATTGATCTTCAGTCGCTGCACAGTCTCCCAGTAGCGTCCTGCACAAGTGAGAGTGGACAAAAATTTGCATAGAGCGGCAGTTACCAGGATTGGGATAGACTGGCAAGCTTTCAAAAAGCACGCTTGTTATGCCATTGGCCAGAGGGGCATAGACTGAGTATGAATGACCAGTAATCCAGCCTATATCAGCCACACAGCCAAAGATGTCATCCTGTTGCACATCAAACACTAATCTGTGTGTCAACATGGCGTAGAGTAGGTAGCCTGCTTGAGTGTGCACCAATCCTGTAGATGAATGGTACAAAATATGCAAACTAGTGCACCATCACCCTTTGGTCGTCCAGTGCTTCCTGAAGTGTAGAGCATGAACAGTGGATCTTCACTGCGCATAGGCTCAGGCTCACACCAGGTTGATTCAGTGCTCATTTCCTAAAATTTCTTCATAAGAAGGGCACACGAACATTGCAGACACCTTCTCTAGCTCGATGTCACGAGGAGACGTCCATGGAACCTTGGAACCAGTCCGTCTCATGACCAAGACCTTGTCAACCTGAGGACACTTCTGAAGAGCAGTGTCAACAATTTCCTTCAGGGGAATAGTCCGTCCTCCTCGCACCCCTTGATCGGCTGTCATGACTACCTTTGCACCAGCTGAGAAGGAGACAGTGAAAATACAGTATCGGCCAAAAAATATCCACCCGTTTTTCAAACTTTACTCAAGCGATTCATTCTCGGTCATTTCTTTATCCACTTGGCTCAAATTTTCAGGATTGATTAATAAGGTAACTGGGTAGATATTGGGCAAGTTTGGTGCCAAAATTCTGACTCGTGCTGGTTTTATGACGCGAAAATTTCACGGAAATTCTAATTTTATCGGCAATTCAAAGAGTATTTGGTCTGAATGTGCAGGATTGATTGGCATTGCCATTGGGCACAACATACTGACTAGGTAGCCCTCTAGCTCAAAGAGCACCAAAATTGGAGAATTTCAAAAACAAGATAGAAAATCACCACTGATGAATCGTCATTTCACCCGTTTTAGAAAGAAAAGTCACATTCTGTCATGTTTTTGAAATTATCAAATTTTTGTGCCCTTTGACCTCAAGAAGTCACTTGAGTAAGGTTCGAGAAAGTGGTGGACATTTTTGGCCCATACTGCACTAGAAACCAGTAGCTGAAGTCACTACCATCATTAATTCGCGTGGCCAAGGCTTCCGAAGAGAATCCAGCGAAGACTACTGAATGCACAGCTCCGATCCTTGCACAGGCAAGCATAGCGGCCACAGCTAGTGGAGAGATTGGCACATAGAGCACCACTCGGTCGCCTTTGCAAACGTCATGTGACAATAGCACATTGGCTATTTGACACATCATTGATTGCAGCTCTCTGCAGACAGAGAAAGCTTGCAGATGCAGTCTCAAATTACAGTAGAAACCTTGGAACGCATACGATTTCTGTGAGACATGGAAATTAGTTTAAGGGCTGGCTGTATTTAATTGTCATTGCCAACCGAAATCGGGCAGCCATCAGGCAGACATGTTAAGTGGGGGGTCGGCGGAATCGGCCGGCATGGTGTGCGTTGGACATCCCTATGGCCCCAAAGTAAAACCTTAAAACAGTTCCGCCCAACTCCCTCTGGTTAGCCAGCAGTGGCCATCCATGGTTCTCTATGATGGGGGTCATTTTCCATAGTAAAACTCCAAAACACCCCTAACGGAAATGGACGTTTCTCAGGGGGCCGAGTTAGCTGAGATGCGTGCTATCCAGCGTTCGAAAGCTCACATCATGGGCTTTCAGAATCTGCAATAAAATTTATGGTGATTTTTGTTGTATCAAAAATAATCGATCGCAAAGTACCGATTGATCATGATTTTATCAGTTTTCAGCATCTGACTAAAGCAGCAACAAAGGAAAATGGGACGACCAAAGTGAGGTTTTCTGGTACGACAAATTCATTGGCGACGCCCATTTATAGCTACGATCACTTGATCAATCGATAATCGATATTCGATCGATTATCGCTTTATTGCTCTGCAGATGACCCAACTACACAGGCTATGATGTTAGTGGTTTTCGGGCATGCTGATTTCAACCACGATGTCGGTTTAGAGCTATCATCGCGTTTTAATTCGATAATCGATATCGATTGATTATCGATTTTTTTGCTGTTCAGATAAACAAAACACATAAGCTATAATGTCAGTGGTTTTCGGGCATGCCGATTTCAACCATTACATCAGTTTAGATCTATCATCGCGTTTTAATGCGATAATCGATATCGATTGATTATCGATTTTTTTGCTTTGCAAATAAACAAAACACATAAGCTATAATGTCAGTGGGTTTTGGGCATGCCGATTTCAACCATTATATCGGTTTAGAGCTATCTACCATTGCATTTTTAATACGATAAACGATATCGATTGATTATCGATTTTTTTGCTGTGCAAATAAACAAAACACATAAGCTATAATGTCAGTGGTTTTCGGGCACGCCCATTTCAACAACGATGTTGGTTTAAAGCTATCATTGCCGTTTAGTTCGATTATCAATATCGATTGATTATCGATTTTTTCTGTGCAAGTGATCGAACCACACAGGTAGGGCCCGACCGGATATCCGGATCCGGCCGGATATGGGCATATCCGGATCCGGTACCGGATCTGGATATTGCCTGGCGGATATGCCGGATATCAGTCACAGATGAGAAAACGTGATTTTTTACGTATTTGAACATAAAATTAGATTAGTTCCAGTCATTTTAGGATATTTTTCGCTATTTAACTGCACAAAATGCTAAAAACTCACTCTCAAAATATCACCAGAGTGCGGAATCGCTTTGCACATACATTGTACATCACCGGTGGTTTATCTTTGCCACTTAGAGTAAGGCTTCTCGTAAACCATTTTTACCTGTACAATAAATATGTCCCTATTTGTCTTCCCCTTACTTTTAGGCTTGCTCAGGATTTTGCAAAAGGAAGTATTAAATTCTTAGATCTCTGGTTGAGCCACGGCCCAATCAGGGTGAGAAAATTTGAACAAAATTAGCTTGAAAAACGCTTTTGAAAGCATTCTCAGTATAGTATTAACAGAAATTAGGAGGTATTGTAGTCTGAAGAGGTCTGGTTGGGCAATGGCCCAAGCAGGGCGAGAAAATTTTGAAATTTCAAAAAAGTGAAATTTTGTAATTGCAATAGTGAAAGCCGGTCAGCGAAAAATGGAAACATTTCCTTTTCCTGTATCTTTCCTAGTTTTTGTCGGAATTGGATGAAATTTGGAGTGCAAACGCAGAAATTCAGGGTAATTCGTGTGTAAAAAATTGACGCATGAACTCCAACGCTATCGTTAGAGTTTAGGCGATAATGTAATATAACTTTTTTTTCGGTGACCGGCTTTCGCTATTCAAATTACCAACTTTCACTTTTTTGAAATTTCTCGAGAATTAGTCAAGCCTAGTGCACCAAACTTCAACACATAAAATTCCCCGAATTTTGGCACCTATTGTCCAAATTTCGGCCTATTTGGTCAAAATTTGCGGAAATGGCAGTAAAAAGAAATGTGATCATTTTTGAGGCACCCTGTATGTGGTTTATTGCATTGTAAAAATTTTTAATATCCGGCATATCCGGATCCGGATCCGGTAGAAATTTGTATCCGGTCGGGCCCTACACACAGGCTATGTTTTTAGTGGTTTTTGGGCAATCCGATTTCAACCATCATGTCATTTTAGTGCTATCATTGCAGTATAGTTCGATTAATATAGAATAGCGTTATAGGCTCCTGGCCGCTTACTAGTTTATACATACGCTTTATGTACTACAAAACTCTGATTCCTTTGGAGCATGTAGTATATGGTCCAAATATTTTAGAATAGATGGCTTTGAAGTCTTGCTTTCTTTTTGTGTTCTGCACCGAAACCCATTTTATGTATGCGGCCTTCGATATACTTCCCTAGCCTAATTTTTTCCTATTAGAGTACAGTTATGCTAAACACAGTTGGACTACACGTATTCAAAATGCCCATATATTGATAGATGCATTCACTATGGGTAAACAGACACCAGTTTAGCTACAACAAGTAATAGCAGAAAACGCATAAGGTGGAAGTTGTATTATTGCACCTATTCCACAAAAAATCGATACTTGACAATCAATCGATATTGATAATCGAACTATACTGCAATGATAGCTCTAAAACGACATCATGGTTGAAATCGGAATGCCCAAAAACCACTAAAAACATAGCCTGGGTGGTTCGATCATTTGCACAGAAAAAAATCGATAATCAATCGATATCGATTATCGAACTAAAACGCGATGATACCTCTAAACCGACATAATAGTTGACATCGGCATACCCGAAAACCAGTGACATTATAGCTTGTGTTTTGTTAATCTGCACAGCAAAAAATTTATAATCAATCGATTTCGATTATCGAATTAAAACGCGATGATAGCTCTAAACTGACATCGTGGTTGAAATCAGCATGCCCGAAAACCACTAACATCATAGCCTGTGTAGTTGGGTCATCTGCAGAGCAAAAAAGCGATAATCGATCGAAAATCGATTATCGATTGATCAAGTGATCGTAGCTATAAATGGGCGTCGCCAATGAATTTGTCGTACCAGAAAACCTCACTTTGGTCATCCCATTTTCCTTTGTAGCTGCTTTAGTCAGATACTAAAAACTGATAAAATCATGATCAATCGATAATTTGCGATCGATTATTTTTGATACAACAAAAATCACCATAAATTTTATTGCAGATTCTGAAAGCCCATGATGTGAGCTTTCGAATGCTGGATAGCACGTGTCTCAGCTAACTCGGCCCCCTGAGAAACGTCCATTTCCGTTAGCGGTGTTTTGGAGTTTTACTATGGAAAATGACCCCCATCAGAGAAAACCATGGATGGCCATTGCTGGCTACCCAGAGGGAGTTGGGCGGAACTGTTTTAGGGTTTTACTTTGGGGCCGTAGGGATGTCCAATGCACACCATGCCAGCCGATTCCGCCGACCCCCCACTTAACATGTCTGCCCGATCTCGGTTGGCAATGACAATTAAGCATAGGGCGTTGCGTGACCTAACTGCTGCTGGCTGTCGAAATGCTCATTAAGGTGTTCAATTTCTGCGACCTGCATAAGGCTTGTGGGTTTCCGTGCTTGATGGAAAATCGTATGCTTTCCATGGTTTGTACTGTACAGTGTGAGTAAACCTGTAGCTGACAGCTATTTCAGTTGCAGATTCGTCTCTCTCCCAGATCAGAGCAGTCTTATTTGGAGTGTTGGAAACATGTTGATCGACACAGGTCTCAGTCACATTCAGCAGTCCACCGAGAAACCAGTTGAATTGGAAGTTGTCTGTGTTGTGTTGTTGAACTGTGTCAAACTGTTGCATCCAATTTATGCGCGATCGAGCCAAACTTCCCCAGAACCTGTCTGGATCGTCAAGAGAGAGTTTGTACACAGCTTCGTGGGTGGTCAGTGTGTTGGGACTAAGAGCACAGACCTCCGGAAGCGTTTTGGTTACTGGGGCTGCAAAGATACTCTATGTACTGTTTGGACACAGTAGATGCTGGCACAGTGTAACAGAGCATTTGGGGAGGGTGCGACGTAAAACAGTGATTCTTAGCTGAATTTCGGTCACGCTAGCACTTTCATGCTTATTCTAGGAAAATTTTGAGCGATGTTGGTTTGGGCACTCACTCTAGAGCTGAATTTGGGCGCATTCCTCCTGGGCAAACCCACCCTACACCTCGGTGGAATTCCTATTACATGTAAGAGTAGAACTTCTATAAATGGAACGAGTCTAGGAGCCAGACGGGCTGAGGGAGTGGGGCCATACATGCAACAGGGGTCTGCCCCCCCGCAACCCACTTAGGCCAAACCCCCGGATGGGGACTCTCTTGAAACGATTTTTCCGATTTTCTGGCAAGTAACTTTATGAGCAAATTTTTGCGATTTTTTTTTGCAATTTCACAACAGAACACAAAAAATGCCAAAATCGTCTGTAAAACAGCAATTTTTTGCTGTATTTCAGCCCAAACTAGCGATTTTAGCCGAAAATTACGATTTTTGAGCGTTTTTCACAGCCCAACCCTCTACCAAAATTTAGGCTGACACCCCCCAGAGGCGCCAGACCCCAACCCCCTCCCCCTTTCGGTGGATGATCTGTTTACATGCATGGGTGGGTCTGACACCCTCAGGCCGCCGCTAGCGCCTCAGAAATTTTTAGGAATAATTTTGTCTAAAAAATTAAGATAAAAGTACAATGCAGGCCTAGATTAGGTGTAGTAAATGAGCTCAGACTAGCATATTTTAAGTTAAAATTAACCTGTTTTAGCGAAAAATAACCCTTGAGCTTAGTAACAAATCGGACTTTTTGGCTTACCATTCCTCCTCAATCCCCTTCGGCCGCCGCTACCACCCCCCTCAGCCGAAAAGCTCGGTACCTATCACAGTTAGGCACTTAACTTTATGGTACCGGTACCTAGGGTTGTGGTACCATATATGGTACCTCCCTCCACGTTGGAAGCCTGTGGTGGTACCATATAAAATGGTACCCCTACCTTCGCATTGCTATCGGTGTACCATATATGGTACCACTCTGTTCAGATTCCGCACCATATATGGTACCACAACAGGCCACGAACGTGGGCGTACCCACAACCCTAGGTACCGGTACCATATGGCGGCGTTAAGTGTCTGACTTTGTCACAAAATAGATTAGATGTTAATCAAAAAAAGAAAATAACATACCACACGTGACATAATGGTAAGACCGTGTTTGCAATAGAGCACCAAATTTGGATGCAACGCACTTTCCCGCCATACCCAGTAGTCGCGTGCCAAGCTAACAGGAACAAAATACAAAATACAGGCAAACGCATATGGTTATGGTACTCTGTCTAGGTAAGCCAACCACATGGCGATGAGTGGTGTGAGAATAAAAACTCAGATATTAGCATAATAGGCTGTTACACCGATGAAGAATTACTATAAGACAAAGACTTTTAATTTACTTCTTTACTTCGGAGCAAAACGGTACAATTGCATTGACATGGTGATCTCACATAATACTCATACTACACATAGACACAAAGACTGTGCTTTTAAATTCGACCGGACAGTCTGGCTCGCGGTCAGACGAGACAGACAAGAGAAAAGAAAGAAGAAAAAGCAAACGAAAGAAGAGAAAATAATCATTCAAGCAGAACACGAGTGATCAATAATATTTTTTGTTCTTTTTTATCCCAGTTTTTCTTCGACCGTTAGTTCATCGTATCACTAGTAGTAGGCCCGTATTGCAACTTTTTTTGGTGATTTTTCCAAGCGCTTTTTTCGATTTTTTTTGGTTGTTTTCTCGCTGCCACTCAACGTGTAAAACACAAAAGGAAGGAAAAGCTGAAATTAATAGACAATTATTATTATCTATCTCTTTCTAAATCAGCCCCAGGCGAACACTTCACACGAACAATTTTGTTCGTCTCTTTTTGCTAATTTAAGAAGGTTTAGGATCTTCATGTGTTCGTAAATTATCCAGCGCCTTTAAATAGTAGAGTAGGCGAACAAAAATGTCAGTGTTCGCCTAAAAGGGGTGATTTCGAAATTGATCTATGCAGTGAACGATTTCTGGACGTATCTGTGCTTAATTATTATTGTATCACCTCAATCAGCCTTCACATCATACATGTAACAGCTCCGGGCCGACCTGGGGGGAGGGGGGTAGGGGGGGTTTCCTCAGGTGGGGGGTCGAGGGGGGGGGGTTCGCCCAGGTGGGGGGTCCCAAATTTCAAAAAGCTCCAAAACGCCTAGAAATGCGTTTTTAGCACGTTTTTCTCAGTAAGGACGCTAAAAATCGCTATTTTAAGCTGCCAAATAGCGTTTCAAAGCTAAAAACAAGCAAAAAATGACAAAAAGAGCTTCTAAAAACACCGATTTTTCTTAAATATCAGCAGTGGAAACGCCAAATTCGGTTTCCAAAGGCTTTTCAAGTGAATTTTAGGCTAAAAATTAGTGATTTCTGACCCAGTTTGTTAATACTGGAGCCACTATTAGTACTTGTATCTTTTGGTCGGAGGGGGGTCCCTTAACCTGTCTCGGGTCTCGGGGGGGTGAGGGGGGTTGGCTTTTCTAGCAGAGGGGTAACCGCCCAAAACCCCCTAGTACATGTATCCCCCCAGAGACGATTTTCCCGACCCCCCCTCTGATTTTTCTGTCAAGTAATTTTTTGAGCAATTTTTTGCGATTTTTTACAATTTGCCAAAATCGCCTGCAAAACAGCACTTTTTAGCTGTATTTCAGCCCAAATTAGCCATTTTTTGGCGATTTTTAGCCAAAAAATTTCGATTTTTGAGCGTTTTTTAGTGCCCAACCCCCTACCAAAATTTTTGCTCAGACCCCCCCCCCGGCCGACGCGAGAACCGCCAACCCCCTTCCGTGGATGACCTGTTACATGTATGCCGGCTCTTATAACTGGTACAAAAATGTGACCCCAAATTTAGGCATTTTCCGGTTATAAGACCCGTTCCTATAAGTGGAAAACTCCGGTACCCTTCAGCAAAAGCTGCTTGCCGGAAATTACATAGTAGGGCTACATAGCATGGCATATGGTAATACCATATACGACCAGAAACCCTGAGCCTACCAACAAACCAGAAGATACTATTTAGTAAAGCAGAAACTCACACAAAAGTCATCCAGTGACCGCGCCCAACTGGCCGGGGGCGCCCCGCTCAGCCGATTCAGGGGCCAGCTGTTTCTCGGGCGGGCCCTGATCGGTGGGACTGTGCATGCGCTTCCTGCCTTCATCGTACGCACTCAACTGAACACAGCGCTCACTGGAGAACAGTCGATCTACTGGCCACAAACCACTGACCTGAGCGGGAGGTTCTGAAGAAGGCGGCTTGCCGGTGGGCGGGGCATCAAAAGAACGGGGCGTGACTGCATTTGGAGACAGCCCATTTGCTAGACGATCTATCGCTGAAAGGATGCGCATTGGCTCCTGTCGTAGCGCCAGCTAACAAACTCAGGCACTTAACGCCATTTATGGTAGCAAACGGCGTTAAATGTCTGACTGTATAATGTGCAGCATCAGTACATCTTTTATATAAACAGTTCAGTTTGTATCACCAGAGTACAAAGACATTCAGACGCAAGTGTACAAATGCAGCACCGATCTTATACCAGTTGATCTGACTTAGCCTCGTTCTGCTCGAACTCTTTCTCCAACTGTAGTGCCAACTGTCTGTTTCTCTTGCTCATTCCAGGTTCAGTCAGCTCGGGCCCAGAGGCACTGCTGCTTGATTGATCAGAGGAGCCGAAGTACAGCTTTGGGTCGGGCAAGGCACTGACAGGAGGTGGGATCCATTTCTCGGACACGATCTCCCCAACGTCGGAGTAACTGGAATCAAGCAGGAACTTTGAAGTCCTGATGCAGTTGGCCAGCACTGGGTCGAATCCTTCTTGTTCAACTTTTCTCATGTCGCCGGACTGGTCAAACAAAGTGTCTCTGGGCAGTCGCTCTTTGGTCTCAAAGTCCCAAGGCCTTGCTTTCTTGCGCACCGGAGAGTTGCTTATTCGTCGACGGAATGGATCACTGGCCAGCACTGTAGGGATTGCTTTCACAGTTGAGGTGAGTTGTTTTGATCTGGAGGCTTTTTCTTTAGACTGTTCAAACTTCTTGCTGTCCTCCAACCTTCGAACCAGCTGCTCCTTTCTTGAACTCCTCAAGGATTCCTTCTTTGTTTTCTTGTCCTCTTCATCCACAACTGCCACTTTTCTTGATTTATCTTGCCTTTCAATTGACTTTGACTTCGACCTTCTGTCTGACTTTGATCTTGAGTTCCTTTCAACCGAGGCTGACTTGGACCGAATGGAGGAGTCTGAGGGATTGACAGAAATTTCTTCAGGCAACACTTCCACCAATCGTTGACTGGGTTTATCCTTTCTCTCAACAGATTTAGACTTGGATCTTCTATCAGACGCTTGATCACAAATCAGTTCAACTGTTCTCGAAGACTTTTTGACAGGCGACATGTTCACTGTAATGGTCTTCTCTTTTGAACTATGTTTCTTTCTGCTTCTTTTCTTTCCTTGCTTTTCATCATGCTTTTTTGTTTTCTTCTTCACCTTGACTTTCTCATCCTCTTTGGTTTTTGAGCTACTGACCGATTTTTCTTTATCTTCATCTTCTCTGACTGGTTGCTCTGCATCAAATTGGTCCTCCTTGGCTTCTGACCCATCATCCTGACTGTGACCCTTGACCTCTGACCGATTCTTCCGCTTGTGATTTGCCACGTTCTTCTGCTGAGCCCTCCTATGAAAGTCTTTGGCCTTCCTAGCCAACTTGTCCGTGATTTTCTTCTTTCTTGCTTGTCTTCTCTTGTCCAGAGGATGCAAAGTGCCAAGGAAAGTCTTATGCTCAATGGCCAGTCGCCGTTTCAGCTCGAGCTTGAGCAACTGGGCGGCCTCCTCTGAAAAACAGAGCACCAGTTGCGCGCAGAGACACACCGGACAGGTAGCTATCGCGCTGGTAGTCTGTTTTTTACAGAGGGCGGCCGGCCCAAGCTCGAAGCATCCCCACCCTCCATTAGACCAGCGCGATGCTTCCAGCTTAGCTCATGCATGCAGTCAGTCGGCTTGACTTGACTGCATGCATGCACTGTGAACACCAATGAACCTCAAGAGGTAGAATAGAGCAGGAACTTACGTTCAAGGTTAGGGGCCGAATGACTGTGTGCCAAGCGGTGAGAGGAGGGGGCACCAGAGGGGGGACCCGATGACGCAGAGGACGTTCCAGGTAGCTGATCGTTCTGCACAGTTGGAGGGGACAGCCTGTGACACTGAATGCACGAACTCGACTGCACTGTCGGCAATGCTGGCCCATGCACTGTACACACCTCCGGATCAGACGCTTCCTGCAAACTTTCTCCTTAGAGCAGCTGAATATTGATTAGCAGACACTGCCTCCAGTCCAGATATTACCAGATCCCCAGTACATTGATTGCAGTACAATCCCTGCGTACAATGTACCAAGCACATTTTCTACTGTAGCAACCGCAAATCTCAACCGATTTGAATGAATCCTTTTATAAATGAAAGACAAATAATTTCTCGACAGATTGGTGTATTTTTTATTAAGATACTCTACTTAGTTCCTGAGATAATTGCCGTCCAAATCAAAACAGAGATTTTGGCAATGAACAAGAGCGATTCCGTTGCACTTCACAATAATAACAGATTCCTACTGCTGAAGGCTAACGAGACTTTATTGGTGAAGTAAACCGAGTTTGTGTGTCACCAGTAAAGCCTCTAATAGCCCTCAACAGTAGTAGGAATTGGTTTTATTATGAAGTGCAATAGAAGTTCTTGCCAAAATCACTGGTTTGACTTTGAGAGCGAATATCTCGGGAACCAAGCAACTCATCTCAACAAAAATTACACCAATCTTTCAAGAATTTATTTATCTTTCATTTAAAAAAGGATTCATTCAAATCGGTTGAGAGTTACAGTTGCTAAAGCCAAAAATCTGCGGGCCTCCAAATTTTATTGGATTCTCCAAAAAGTCAACTACCAGACTGAGAGAGAGGGAGGCGTGTCTGCTTGCAATCAACTCTAACCGTTCTCTCATTGGCGGGCAGCGCAGAGGAGGCGGAGGGCAGAGAGGAGGAAGTGGGCGGGGCGGCCGAAGAGGATGACGAAGCTTTCTTGTTTCTGCCGGGCGCCGGTCTGCCTTTGGAGAGCGCCGACTGCGGTAAATACTGAGCGAGGTCCTTCTTCCTTACATAGCGCGCCTCCACACGCATGCCGTCTCTGTAATTGTTGCCGAAACTGGCTTGACGCACCACTGAAACAGCTCTCTCATTAGATCTTTCTTATTGCCTTTCACAGTCTGACACTTAACTCCATTTATGGCACCGTATATGGTTTATGGTACCCCAACGTTCGAGGACTGTGGTGCCACCACATGGTACCCCAACCCAGACATGGGCAAAGAGGGTCTGAGGGGGGTTGCCTCCTTAGGCTCTGACCTACCCCGCTTCAGGCCGGCGCTAGCACCCTCAGGAATTTTTAGGAAGAATTTTGTATAGTAAATTTTGATAAAAGCATGCCTAGATTAGGTGTAAATGAGCTCAAAATAGCTGGTTTTAACCGATTTTAGCGAAAAATAAGCCTAAAAACTTAGTTTCAGGCAAAAATTGGACTTTTTAACTTACCATCACCTCAACCCCCTCGGGATTCCGAATGGTACCGGTAAAAATTCGCAGATAGGGGTACCATTATGGTGTCACCACAGGTCCCGAACGTGGGGGTACCATATAGTGCCACTAGCCTAGGTACCGGTCATACATGTAACAGCTTCGGGCCGAGCTGGGGGAGGGGGTCGGGCGGTTTTCCTCAGGTGGGGGGTCGAGGGGACGTTTCTCACAGGTGGGGGGTCCCAAAATTCTAAAAGCTCCAAAACGCCTAGAAATGCGTTTTTAGCACGTTTTTTTCAGTAAGGACGCTAAAAATCGCTATTTTAAGCTGCCAAATAGCGTTTTAAAGCTAAAAACAAGCAAAAAATGACAAAAAGAGCTTCCAAAAACACCGATTTTTCTTAAATATCAGCAGTGGAAACGCCAAATTCGGTTTCCAAAGGCTTTTCAAGTGAATTTTAGGCTAAAAATTAGTGATTTCTGACCCAGTTTGCTAATACTGGAGCCACTACTAGTACTTGTATTTTTGGTCGGGGGGAGGGGTCCCTTAACCTGTCTCGGGGGGGGGGGGGGGGGGGCGGGGGGGGGTGTGGCCTTTCCCGCAGGGGGGTAACCCCCCCCAAACCCCCCTAGTACATGTATGGTACCGGTACCATATTATATGGTGTCGGTAGGATAAAGGGCGTTAAGTGCCTGACTGTTTGGTGGTAAGAGGAATGGTCGTACCAACGTCGGTGAATGATTGAATGTCGTAAGTGAGATCTATATTTTTGACCGCCGAGTCGCCCTTGTTTAGCTCCAGACCCATGAACCACATGTTCTGCACACAGTCACTGAAACACAACAACCCATCTTAGGTGTAAAGCTTAAGCCATTCTCAACCAATCAATTCAACAGGTAAGGGCAGAAGAATGCATGGGGTAGAGGGGTTTTCTAACCAGGTGGGTGGGAGTTTTAGATGGTTTTCGCCCATGCAGGGTCTAAAATTTCAAAAAGCTCAACGCCTGCAAATGCGTTTTCAGTGAGTTTAAAAATAAAGCTAAAATAGGGCATGAGACTGACCCAACTCCGGCTGCCGCTAACTCTCACAAATTTTTTCCAAGAATTTTGTATAGAAAATTCCGAAAAATGTATGCCTAGATTAGGTGTAAATGAGCCCATTATAAGCCTTTAAATAGCATATTTTAAGAAAAAATAAGCAAAACCCTTGAACCCATACATGTACTAGGGGGGGTGGGGGGGTTTACCCCCCTGCTGGAAAGGCCAAACCCCCCCTCACCCCCCCCCCCGAGACAGGTTAAGGGACCCCTCCCCCTGACCAAAAAATACAAGTACTAGTAGTGGCTCCAGTATTAACAAACTGGGTCAGAAATCACTAATTTTTAGCCTAAAATTCACTTGAAAAGCCTTTGGAAACCGAATTTGGCGTTTCCACTGCTGATATTTAAGAAAAATCGGTGTTTTTGGAAGCTCTTTTTGTCATTTTTTGCTTGTTTTTAGCTTTAAAACGCTATTTGGCAGCTTAAAATAGCGATTTTTAGCGTCCTTACTGAGAAAAACGTGCTAAAAACGCATTTCTAGACGTTTTGGAGCTTTTTGAAATTTGGGACCCCCCACCTGGGCGAAACCCCCCCTCGACCCCCCACCTGAGGAAAACCCCCCTACCCCCCTCCCCCCAGGTCGGCCCGGAGCTGTTACATGTATGCTTGAACCTAGTTTAGAAAATCGGTCATTTTTTCTTTACCGCTCCTCAGCACCACACAGTTCGTTTCAACACCAAGTAAGAAATTGAAAAATTTACTACCCCTCAGCCGCAATGTCAGGGCTGGGGTTATGAGTCGACCGGTCCTAAACTAGAAAGAAAGTGGCCTTCACATAGTAAAATCTAGACTTGAAAGCTAAATGAAACGCAACAGAAACGCGTTGTCGATAATGTTCGGCGACGCCTGACTTTAAACAAACAAACAAACAAATTAATTAATTAATAAATAACTGGAGAGACCATGTAGTCCAAAGAAAACCGATTTAGTGGGTTGAAGCCCATAGAGGTGGGTTGGGTTCAGTTCGCCGAAATTACTTCGCCGAAAATCGGTTCGCCGAAGGTTCAGTTCGCCGAAAATCACTTCGCCGACTGTACGGTTCGCCGAATGATCGGTTCGCCGAAGATTTTCGGAAAATAGGCCCCCAGTCTGAAAAGTACGCTTTTTTAAGCTGGTCTTCCAAAGCCTAATCCTAAACTTGACCCTAGCCCGAAACTAGAGCTTAAAGTTAGGGAAACTAGAGCTTAAAGTTAGGGAAACTAGAGCTTAAAGTTAGGGAAACTAGAGCTTAAAGTTAGGGAAACTAGAGCTTAAAGTTAGGGAAACTAGAGCTTAAAGTTAGGGAAACTAGAGCTTAAAGTTAGGGAAACTAGAGCTTAAAGTTAGGGAAACTAGAGCTTAAAGTTAGGGAAACTAGAGCTTAAAGTTAGGGAAACTAGAGCTTAAAGTTAGGGAAACTAGAGCTTAAAGTTAGGGAAACTAGAGCTTAAAGTTAGGGAAACTAGAGCTTAAAGTTAGGGAAACTAGAGCTTAAAGTTAGGGCCTGTCGGCGACAGGGGGGCCTATTTTTCTCATTCAGACTTAACCATCAGAGAGTGAACTGAAACGCGACGTTCCTGGCTGGCCACATAATTGTTTGTAGCAACTGTCTGAGAACCGTAGCTGACCACTGCCCGTTTTTTATTCCTAACGCAACCAGTGCTAGCGATAATAAGTCCAATAATATAACAAAACAATAGACTCTAATAGACAATAGACTCTAATAATAACTCCAATAACATAACAAACAATAGACTCTTATATACACAAGCAAACGGCCTTCACAGAAGTGACAATACAATACAATAATAACGGAAATGGCGTTCACGAATAGTACCACATTAGAGAAAGGCAATGAACACACAGTTAGCGAGACGAGAAACAGACTTAGTGCTTAGTACGAGAGGTTGTGGGCGATGCCTCTAAGATACGTTATGGCGTCTTGGTTGTGGTATCTGTTGACGATGGTGTGGAGCGCCTCGTTCAAGCGTCGGTACACTGGTTTAGTGGGAGGTGGTTGCACGCCGGCCGCCTTTTTCCTGTCCACAACGTACACATGACCCTCATGGTGGAAGGTCAGACGCCCGCGCTTGGTTCTAATAATCGCATCAGCCATAGTTAAGGCACACAACGTCCGATTATTACAAGCAGAGTGACCTGGTCGACCAGGGTCATTTGTTGGGGAGGGGTAGTTATACCCTCGGGTCATTTCAAACAATGGACACAAACAATTATGGCGGGCCAGGCCGGCCAGGAAGGTCACCAGCGCCACCTAGGTTTCACTTCACTTTCTCTCAGCTTAAAAAAGCGTACTTTTCAGACTGGGGGCCAATTTTCCTAGAATCTTCGGCGAACCGATCATTCGGCGAACTGAACCTTCGGCGAAACTTTTTCGGCGAACCGATTTTCGGCGAAGTAATTTCGGCGAACTGATCGTATCCCAATAAAGGTATACCTGTCTTTGTTGAGAGGCGCGAACTGTTCGGGGTTGACGTGTACCAGGTTGACGCCGGGGTTTCGCTCGAAGTTGGCCACGAGAATGCGGATTTTGCTCTCGACCAGGCCGCACCAGGCCAAGTGGTCCTCTTTTGAATTGGCAGAGCACAGCAAGAGAATAAAGTGGCGGTAGCGCGCGAAAAAGTTGATCGGCTCGAATAACTTCCACCACGGCGATTTGCTCTCCATCACCTCGTTTGATATTGCCAGCCCTACAACCCAATTATCTCCGTTATTGATACATGTACTAGGGGTTTTGGGGTTACTCCTCTGCTGGAATGGCCAAACCCCTCACAACCCGGATTTTTGGTTAGCATTTCACTAACTTGAAGTGAAGCAAATCTGTCCAACCAAAATGCAATAGGCGTAATTCAAAATAAATTCAATACATTATCGGCTCAGTTTCAAGTCTTTAAATAAACAGACAGTACTACTGATTAATAGGTAGACAAAACAGAAAACAGTAAAAAATAGCTGTGTTTTTCACAGGAAAGGCCGACCACAAAAGATAATAATTTATGTTTTTGAATAGAACTTGGCAAACAATTCATATTCTAGCGTAACTAGGTGTTTTAAAGCGTTCGCAGCATACTATACCGTATCTAAAATGGTATACGGTATTGTTTGTAAATAAAGCAAGAGTAAGCTGACCGTCTTGGAATTCCTGTAGCATCACAGCTCTGGTGGAGACGGACACGTTGAAGGTAGAGTTCTGCTGGGGAAAGGCTGGGGTGATGATAGGCATTAGATGAAACCGGTCGCCCATTTTTAGACGCGGGTCCCACACCAAATCGTACAGGTTGGGCAGCGGAGGTAGCGACTCGCTCGACTTCAGCAGGACTGGGTTCGGCCACTCCCTTAACACCTTACATTATGTATTAGTATTTAGGAGGTATTTAAGTCTAGAGGGCCTTAGAGAGGGTTGAGCATTCGAGTACAACGGGCTTTCCTTAGGCAAACCATTCAACTCTAGCCTAAAGGGAGTTTACTGAGCCCCAAGTGCTCCAGTACTACAGTCAGGCACTTAACCATATTTGCTGCTGGTACCATATATGGCATAGTGCCACTAGCCTAGGTACCGGCACCATATATGGTGCCAGTACCATAAACGGCGCTAAGTGCCGGACTGTAATAAATAAACTGGCTCAGAAATCACGAATTTTACCTCAATATTAGCTTAAAAGCAGGGTTCGTGCGGCTTTTGCATGGCAAAATTCCCTGACCATTCCCTGACTTTTCCCTAACGAAAGTCAAAATTCCCTGACCAGCTAGGGTGAGGAAACTCCGACCAGTGTGAGAAAATTTTGAAAAATCGGCTTCGAAAAATGGATTTAACCGGCATTCTGAGGGTAAATGTTCAGTTTAAGTAGTAGTAGAAAGTCAAAACCCCGATATTCAAAAAGGATGGTGTGCAAATTTCTAAAAGGACCATTTGGTGGCGAGATGTTTCTATTGCTATCAAATTTTTCCCTGACCGGACACCAAATTCCCTGACTTTTCCCTGACTTTTTTTAAATTCCCTGACTTTTCCATGACTCCCTGACTTTCCAGGTCCCGCACGAACCCTGTAAAAGGCCCTTGGTACACAATTGAAGAAGAAAAATATTTGCTTCTAAAAAGAATTTATTTAAAATCGCCTAAAACATGCCCGGCGTGCTAAGACAGTCAGGCACTTAACGCCGTTTATGGTACCGACACCATATATGGTACCGGGTACCTAAGGCAGTGGCACCATAATATGGCACCGGCACCATGTATGGTACCTTCACTACCCTACCTTAACATTTCCATGGTCATGGGAACCACCACAGTGGCCCAACGTGGGGGTACTACCATATATGGTACCATTACCTAGGTACAGGTACCATGATACCTGCACCATATATGGTGTGGTGTCGGTACCATAAACGGCGCTAAGTGCCTGACTGTAATAGAGGTATTCACAGCAACATCTAAAGTATCACCTAATCATCTAAATTCTGTTACTGTTTTACTTCGGCTCTTGCTTACTGATAGGTTAGTGCTAAGTTCAGTCAGGTTAACTATGGTAGTAGATAGCTACTTATTTAGCCGGCCAATCGGCCCAGTTGCTTTTCAAAATTGAATAAACTCTATTCTATTCACTCTATCAACGATTGATTTTAACAGATTTTTGATAGGCTAGAGCAATGAAAGTCGGACAACCGGGCCATCGATTCTTCGTTTTAGATTATTTGATTGCTGCACCTCTAACTAACACATTGGTTGGTTGTGAGTGTGTGCAGTTAGTAAACTGTCAAACTTCTTCCACTTCTGCCTGCACCTGAGCTCAGTTACGAAACCGGTTCGACAACGCCTACACAGGCCTAACGCTCATTACAACTTCAATAGGTAATTCTACCGAAAATTGCCTTACAGACACCAGCCTGCTGAATCTACTGACAGCATTTCTTAAGCAGTATTTGCTAGGCTTAGTGAAAAGCTTAGTAGTACCATCACATTCGGCCACTGTAGCGATGCCATAAAAGGTGCCGGTAGCCCTTCCTTTCCTTGGCATTGATACCTCCACCAGTACCATTTATGGTAGCACTCGGTTCAGATTTCCTACCATATATAGTGCCACTGGCCTAGGTACCGGTCATACATGTAACAGCTCCGGGCCGACCTGGGCGGCAGGGGGGATTCCTCAGGTTTCGCCCAGAGGGGGTCTCAAAGTTGAAAAAGCTCCAAAACGCCTAGAAATGCGTTTTTAGCACGTTTTTTCATTAAGGACGCTAAAAATTGCTATTTTAAGCTGCCAAATAGCGTTTTAAAGCTAAAATCAAGCAAAAAATGACAAAAAGGGCTTCCAAACACACCGATTTCTCTTAAACAAAAGCAGTGGGAACGCAAAATTCGGTTTTCAAAGGCTTTTCAAGCGAATTTTAGGCTAAAAATTAGTGATTTCTGAGCCAGTTTGTTAATACTGGAGATGCTACTGGTACCCGTATTTTTGGGTCGGGGGTCCTTAACCTGTCTCGGGGGTGAGGGGTTGGCCTTTCCATATAAGGGGTAAGCCCCTACCCCCAGAACATGCATGATACCGGTACAATCGGTGCCATATGGTGCCGGTAGCATAAACGGCTTTACAGTCAGGCACTTAACGCCGTTTATGCAGGGATGTGAGGTCGGAAAAAAACACCGGAAAAAAACTGTTTTTTTCCAGAAAAAAACCGGTTTTTTTCCTAAGGGTCGGAAAAAAACATAAATCGCGGAAAAAAACTCAAGCTAAAAATAGCTAATTTACGTCATTTTTCGTTTAAAAAACGGACTTTTGCTATGTATAATAGGCCATACTGATTCAAAACTGTTAGAAAAACAACAAAAAAGACCAAATTTGGAATGAAAAAACAAAAATGCAAACTGCTGTAAGAAAATTTGCATATAGCGTTATTTATGGAACCTGTCAGGCACTGTTTCATGCCTGTTTCGTGATTTATATCAATGTAACACGTGTATTTCTGGTCTAACAAGACTGAGGAAGGCGCTAGAAAGCGTTAGGAATCATAAAACCAGCCTAGGATACTCAGAACTTGGGCTGGAGTTTTTTTCCGCGATTTAGGAAAAAAACCGAAAAAAAACTGGAAAAAAACAGGCCGAGGTTTTTTTCGGAAAAATATACAACCCTGCGTTTATGGTATTGACGCTATAATGGTGCCGGTACCGTATGGTAGCCCACGTTCGGGGCCTGTGGTGGTACCATATGACGTGCCGGTACCGGTGCATGGTAGCACTCTGTTCAGATTTCGTACCATAAGGTAGTGGTTGGTACCATATACGGCACCGGCACTTTATATGGTACCGGCACCCATGGCCATGGGTACGGGTACCATACATGGTAACACTACCCTACAGACCGGCACCATTATATGGTGTCGGTACCACAAAGGGCTTTAAGTGCCTGACTGTTACAGAAACTAGAGGAATTTTGAGACAGGTGCTTGCTACTACAAAAACAAGATCGTATGAGAGAGAGGAGTAAGAAGAAGAGGAGTACCATCCAGAAAAGACGAAGAAGAACTTGTTGACCAACTTGGCCGGCGCAGCGTTGGGGTAGAGCTGACAAGTGCGCGCCACCAACATGGCCCAGGACACACCGCCCAAATAGCCCAGTGCGTTAGAGTAAATTCCATGCCCTAAACACATCCTCACTCTCTTAATAATCTACTAACATAGCACACTACCGTATAGTACGGTTTATAGTACCCGGGTACTATAAATAGGGGGTACTATAAACAGCACTATACGGTAATACTATAATTTATTATTATGTACTCTGGCACTTATGTAACGCCCTTTATGGTACTGGTACCCAGCAGACATGGGCAAAGGGGGGGGCTGAGGGGGGTTGGCCCCCCCTCAGGCTCTGACCTACCCCCCCTCAGCCGGCCGCTACCCCCCCTCAGGAATTTTTTGGAAGAATTTTGTATAGAAAATTATGATAAAAATATGCCTGGATTAGGTGTAAATGAGCTCAGAATAGCATATTTTAGCTTATTTTAACCAAAAATAAGCTAAAAAACCTTGATTTTAGCCAAAAATCGGACTTTTTGGCTTACCACCCCCTCAGACGCTCCTACCCCCCTCAGCCCCCCTCAGGAATTGAAAATTCTGCCCCCCCCCTCAGCCGAAATGCTAGCCCATGTCTGGTACCCAGGACTCTGGTGGTACCATAAACGGCGTTAAGTGCCTGACTGTTATACGCGCTAGCAAGAAAATAGCAGTTGTTGCCATGCCTACCATATCAAAATTGTACTAATAGTACTAAAATCAATCTTTTAATTAAGTACCAGTACCATACCAAACCAAATTGAAAACAGCTTCTTCTATACTTACCATTCAAAATCAAACGCTTTTACCAGACAATTTTAGTACTAGAATTATGATTTTGGCAAAGCCTTTTCAGTTTAGTACTAGCTTGTTGTTGGCTATATTTATATCGCTTTTCAAATGCGTCTAAATATATTCCCAATACTTTTGATTCTAAAAAAGTCAAGAAAGGTGGATTGAGCATAATTTCCAAAGACTTCTATGACATTATCACAGCAAACTACCACTACTGTACCAAATTCATACCAAAATCATACCAACCAAATTCAAACTGAATTAGCTAGTACTATACCATAGCATATCAATTTCTAAGTGTGAATTAGGTAGGCATCCCTGGTTGTGGTAACTGAAAGAGGCAGAGTAGAACTTACGTTTGGCCCAGAGTTTAATGGCGCGTAAAGTCAATCTGAACGAATCGACATTGGGTACAAGTCTGAGTATTTCGTCTGTGACACGACAACCTAAAACAATCCAAGTATTAGAGTGCACAGAGAATATAAAAAAAACTCTATCCTAATAATATCTAACACCCGATACTTGCTTAGCTGGGTCAGACCGAGAATTTCAGTGAACGGTACATTCTGTATCAACAGAAATGTCAAAAGGTTAGAATTTATTTTAGATGGGCAGAGAAAAGCTGTGCTAGTCAGCAAACCGGTGATTATAAGCAATTATGGTACACAGTTTTAGTTAATTGGCACTAAAACGGACTATACACTGACATATCAATCAAAGCAAAACAATAATTCCTATAGATAATCAGCTATCGAACTTTCGTGATTCTTTGAGGCGTTTATGTAACAACCCCACCCGACCATAACTGTAACAGGGGGTCTCGTCCCCACCTGACTTAGGCCAGACCCCACCGATGGGCACCCCCACCGAAATCCGGTGAAAGCGAGTAGGTAAATGGGAACCGACTGGAGCTGCCTAAGCACCTAAAGCTACAATAGCAACCACACGTGTTGGGACATATGGAACGAGGACAGCTACCACTGAGAGCCGACCAGACTGACACCGAGCATGTGTTTAGGTTAGTAGCGAAGGAAGGGTACGATGATATGGGTGTGCGTGATGGGCCCGCAGTGTGGCCTAGCCTAACGCAGGGGCTACGACAGCCCCGCCCCGCCCGGTCAATCCTTCCATCCACTTCTGTCAAAAATAAGCGACCTAGCGGTTTTTTGCGAATTATTTTCTATGGAGCAGTGACTACTTAGTTATTCAAAATAAATAAAGCTAATAAAATATAAAAGTTATTGGCAAAAAACCGCCAGACCGCTATTTTTTGACGCGAGTAAAGTAGAAAAATTGCATAAAAAATAGCTGTTCAAAGAAAGAAAGCAAAATAACAAACTAACTAACCGTTCAAGCTGCGAATACATTGCTGCGACAGATTCTTGAGTAACATGTCATCGTCCAACCGCTGATCATCCGGAACTTCCTTCAACGCCAACCGGGCGAACAGGATATCCAGCTGAAATGCACAGAACCCTCCAAGTCTTAGTGATGACAATGACCAGTTGTAAAACAAAAACAATTTATATTCAGCACAACTCACAGTAGTAAAATAAAAGTAACACAATAAAAGCGAAAAGAAGGGAAGGTCAATTGGAAACTGGATGAAACACAGTTCGGACGGGTTGTAATAAAAGGCCGCTTATTTTTATAGTTTTGGCACGAAATTTTGATTTACAACTGCAGAATACATAAAAATATCCCATCACTTTTTGGCTACCATTTTTAGATTTCCTTCTCAATCAGTGTTTTATCGATTTGACTCCAATTTTCAGATTAAGAAGACTTATATGGTACTGGCACCTTATATGGTACCGGCACCAATGGTCATGGGTAGGGGTACCATATATGGTAGGTAGGTATGGTATAGGTAGGTAGGTGTGGTACCACCACTACCCTAGGTACCGGTACCATATATGGTACCCCTACCCATGGCCATGGGTGCCGAACTGAACAGTCCAACTACGAAATTTGAACAGAGTGGTACCATATCGGTACCGGTACCAATGCGAAGGTAGGAGTACCATATAGTACCACCACAAGCCCCAAACGTGGGGGTTCCATATGGTGTCGGTACCATAAACGGCGTTCAGCGCCTGACTGTAATATACTGAGCGGGTAGCCTAGTACAGTCAGGCACTTAACGCCGTTTATGGTACCGACACCATATATGGAACCCCACGGTCGGGGCTTGTGGTGGTACTATATATGGTACTCCTACCTTCGCATTGGCACCGGTACCGATATGGTACCACTCTGTTCAAATTTCGTAGTTGGACTGTTCAGTCGGCACCCATGTCCATGGGTAGGGGCATACATGTAACAGGTCATCCGCCGATGGGGGAGGGGGGGTTGGGGGAGAGTCTGGCGCCGGCCGGGGGGGGGGCGGGAGTTGGGGGGTCTGGCGCCGGCCGGGGGGGTCTGAGCCCAAATTTTGGGGGAGGGGGTGGGCACTAAAAAACGCTCAAAAATCGAAAAAAATCGCTATTTTTGGCTAAAAATTGCCAAAAATCGCTAATTTGGGCTGAAATACAGCTAAAAAAGTGCTGTTTTGCAGGCGATTTTGACAATTTTTGTGTGTGAAATTGTAAAAAATTGCAAAAATTTGCTCGAAAATTTACTTGCCAGAAAAATCGGAAGTGAGGGGCGAAGCAGGACTATTAGGCGATGCCGATTAGGCGACGCCGATTAGGCGATTTAGCGGTACTATTAGGCGACGCTACTATTTATTAAGCGACGGGACCCAACCAACCCAACGACACACCCCAACTTGGACTCAACCCCCCAAACGACCCCACCCACCCACCTTAATCCGACTTTTGTTCCTGACCCACACACCAAATTCGCCGCGCCCCCTCCAAGCCGGCAGGTCTACCCCAAAATTTTCGAATTTTGATTACCGCCAACCCATTTTTGCGGCCAATGTATGCATGTCGCAGAACATTTATAAAGCGCCAGATGGATGCAGGCGCTGCATCAAATTCTAGCTGTGAAACTCTGTGAGCTGCTTCCGCAAAGTTAGTTGTGCCATCGTCTGTATCCAATGTGTTAATGAAAATAGCAACCGGAAAAATAGGTGGCCGACCCGACCGACGGCCGCTCGCGTGCTCGACGCAAGCTGGGGAATAAGGGCCAGAATCTCAGTTAGAAACAATCAGGGCAGCTGAATATAACCTTGTTTAGCTATAAGTTAACGAGTTATAAAATTAACGAGACATGATTTTAGGGCCACTTAGCCATGCATAGTTAAAAATAGCGCATCTAGGCTTAAATTGAAGGGCGTGCTAAATTGCTTTTTGTCTTTGGTTTTGTCTTATTCTTAACATCTGCATTTTCAACTATTTACAGCTGAACCTGGCCCTTGACCCTTGACTGATTCGGAAGGGCCGCCTAATTGGTACTATTATCTATTAATGTTTTTTGTCGCCTAATAGTACCATCGCCTAATCGGCATCGCCTAATCGGCCTCGCCTAATAGTACCGTACCGAGTGAGGGGGGTCGGTGAAATCGTCTCGGGGGGGTCCCAACCGGGGGGACTGGCCTAAGTCGGGTGGGGGGGCAGACGCCCCCAGTTACATGTATGGGTAGGGGTACCACCAGTCACCAAACGTGGGGGTTCCAGATATGGTTCCACTACCGGCGTGTTCCCAGTTCCGTCTTTCCCGGTTCCGACTTGTCCCAGTAGAACTCTGGTAAATATACAAGAATAGCTACGTAATAATGCTCAATGCGTAGTCTTTGGTTCATGCTATTAGGCTTGGGGATTCAGGTTTAGGCTTGGGAGTTAGGTTGAGGCTTAGACTTAGGTACAGGCTTGGGCTTAGGTTCAGGTTCAGGATTAGGATTAACAATCTAATACAGCGAAAACGAAAAGTCGGAACTGGGCACAAACGCCACTACCCTAGGTACCGGTACCATAAACGGCGTTAAGTGCCTGACTGTAGTAGAAAAAGGCCGGTTAAATTGAGCAATTTTAAAAACAGTTATAAAATTCACAACTTCTGAAACAAACGCACTCAATCAATTGTAAAAGAACACAGATTTAGCAGAAAAGTTGAAACAAATGAGTGAACCTCTCAATTAGAACAGTTCAGTTCTACATAATTTCATTTGCCACCGTCTGTTAATGGCACTTAGTTAGCTGAGTGAGGCAAGAAAGAGAGAGTTACCTCAACAGAGTCGAACTTGAGTTTGATGAGGGGAACGAAGGCCTCTTCAACGGCGTGCAGGTCGCTGATGTCAGACTGTTGTTTGAGCAAGTCGAGGAAACTACTGAAGAAGTCTGTGCGCTCCACGTGTCTGGGGGCCACACACAAAGTGTCTATGTCTCCCCCTTTCGTGTGCACCCCCAGTCTGTACGAGCCGAACGTGTACACCTTGCCTCCCACTGACTCCGCCACCTCCTCTGGGATGTTCTAAATTTTTATTATAATACACACAACACTTAACCATACATGGGCCGGGGGGTAAGGGGGTATACCCCTCCCCCTCGGTCGGCCATACCCCCCCTCCCCCACCACCCCCTCCCGGAGGGAGGAAATTTTCGCTTATTTAAGGCAAAATAGGCGTTTTTTGGCCTTTTTTCGGGGGGACCCCCCCCCCCCGAGGTCTCAACCCCCCACCCCCCCTCCGGATTTTTCCGGCCCATGTATGCACTTAACACCTTAGACCACAATGCGTACGATTAGCCTTAGGTTGAGGCTTATAGTAGAGTTAGGCCTAGGCTGAGACAATACATGTAACAGGTTATCCGTCGAATGGGGAGGTGGTCTGGAACCGGCAACGGTAAGGGGGTTTACACCATACATATAACAGGTCATCCGCCGATGGGGGGAGGGGGGCTTGGGGGTCGGGCGCTGGCTGGGGGGTCTGAGCTAAAATTTTAGGATGGGGGAAGGGCACTAAGAAACGCTCAAAAATCGATAAAATCGCAATTTTTTGACTAAAAATCGCTAATTTTGGCTGAAATACAGCTAAATTGCAGCCGATTTTGGCAATTTTTGTGTCTGAAATTGCAAAAATTTGCTCAGAAATTAATAATCGGAGGCGGGGTCGGCGAAATCGTCTCGGGGGGGGGGGTCCCATCCGGGGGGTCTGGCCTAAGTCGGGTGGGGGGCAGACCCCCCCTGTTACATGTATGGTTTACACCCGTGTCCCTCGTCGGTCCATACCCCCTCGCCCACCACTCTCCCGGAGGTAGAAAATTTTCACTTATTTAAGGCACAAGAGGAATTTTTTTGGACTTTTTTGAGACCCCCTCCCCGAGGTCTCCAGCCCCCCTCCGGATTTTTCCGGCCCATGTATAATGGTTCGTTGCGTAACTTTCTTGAGGCGATTGTAATGAGCATACCGAAACGCCATTATGTTACCAAACGCCATTTAAGAGGATTTTAAGCTAAAAATCAGAAATACTGAGCCAGCTTGTTACTTTGCTTCGTTGCTACTTTGTTACTAAAAGCGTTAAAGGGAGCCGAAATATAGCTAAAACGCGCAGATTAAGAGACAATTCCAGCAGCCCTTTTACGGTCTGAAATTCTAAACAACTGCGCAAAAAATTGCTCCAAAAATAACATCTTGACCGAAAAATAGGAGGAATAAGAAAATTGTCCAAAGGGGTAAACTCCTTGCTACATGTATTGGCTCAGATTACAGCTGAGGCTTAGGAACACAAGCACAAAAAGCATAAATGTAACAGGTCATCCACCAAAAGGACAGGGGATTGGGGGTTTGAGCCCAAATTGAACGAGAGGTGGTTTTTGCATCCCTAGTTTTGGCACAAAAAAACGCACGAAAATCGCTAATTTGAGGTAGAAAACGCAAAAAGTACTGTTTTACAGGCGATGTTTTTTAGAAATGTTAGTGTCTGAGTGAAATTCTAAAAAGTTGCTGAAAAAAATAGTACTTGCCAGAAAATCGGAGGGGGTTGCGCATGGGGGTCTGGTGTAAGTCGGTGGGGCATACCACTGTTACATGTATTTGATAAAAGGCATATTTTAGGACAGGCGTTTCCAAAAATGATTGGATTCACATAAATAATAGGGTAAGCCGGGGTAATTCGGCACACCATTTTCAGTTTTTCAAAAATATCTCGGCCCAACTTAGCAGCAGCAACCTGATTTTCGGTCCGGAATTTTTCAGTTTTTCTTAGTTACACTGTGCAAAAGGTTTGAAGCCATTCCGACCATTCTACAACGAATGGCGAGCGATTCCTTTTCGATTTTATTCATGTGCCGAATTACCCCACCGGTGGGGCAATTCGGCACAACGCGGAAAATCTGGTTTTGAAGCCTAACAGCCCCATCTTAAGGAATGTTACGATTAGAGCCACTTCATCTGAGTCTGTAGTACAAGTTTTGCCAGCATTGTACAGTTGTAGTGGCTTTTACAGCTTTCTAAACGTTGAGATAATATGATCCCCACATAAGTTGGTTTTTTCTACTTGGCAATCGAAAAAGGCAGAGTTCTAGCGTTATACTTTCATGGAGCTCTTGTTTTAAGGTTTCTAGCTTTTGCTTCAAGCAGAAAACCTACTTTGTATGTGTAACAGTGGTTGAATAAATGCATAATTTGCATACACACAAACATATGCTAAATCGGGCCTCCGTGTAAAAAATTGATTGATTAAGCAGATAGAGTTAATATTTTATACATTATATCAGCACACAATACGCATTACATAACTGCATTAACCGTTCATCTAGCTGCATTCGTTCGAACGCAATTATCCAATAAAAAATTTTGTGCCGAATTCCCCCCTGTGCCGAATTACCCCGGCCTACCCTCTAATATAATAAAGTAAGTACCTTCTGCAGACTGACGTCGGTGACCCATTGTTTGACGAGGGAGTTTATCTTTCTGAGCACTTCCATGCGTTTGGCCATTTCGTCGTCGGACTCGTAGAGGTCGTAGGAACGCAGACACTCCTCCAGATGACCGCTCAACTTTACGTCCTCCTCCTCCGGTCCCGCCTCCGAAATCGGCGGACTCACGCCCAGATACGTACGGCCCTCCCCCGACAGCTCAGGCATCGCCCTGCAATTATTATATCATTAGCTTTACTTACACTTCATAGATGATTAGACCACAACTAAAACTGTAGTTAATAATTTGAGAAACGTAAAACACTTTTTAACCGCGGCCTTTGTGTTTACGGGTGGATATTTAGCAAAAAAGTGGATTTAATAAATGGAAATGGTACAAGGCTTGTTGGACACAGTTCTACCTGTAAATGTTTACAATTCAGTTTGTGTGCGTATCGCCCTTCTTTCACTGCCCAGCCACTAGTTCGGGTGGGAATAGATCCCCACACATGCACCAGGGGTGTTGGGGTTAGCCCAGCTTGGATTTGGAAAGCCAGTCCCCTCCCTACCCGCAGAGATGGTTTATGCAGGCAGGGTTGCCAGTTTTCAAAGGCAGTTCACTCCGAGAAATACCCCTAAAAACTCCTATAAACTCTTAAAACTTTTAAAAAGTCCTAAAAAATCTTACTGTATTCAGTTCTGTCAGTGTCAGGTAGCGGCTTCACTACTAACAAGCAGAAGCAGGGATGTGAGGCGTGCGTTTTCCAGACTTCGTTCCGTTCTTTTTCGAAAAAAAACCGGTTTTTTCCTAAGGGTCGGAAAAAAACAAAAAAACTGAAGCTAAAAATAGCTAATTTATGTCACTTTTCTGTTAAAATGAACTTTTGCGATGTATAATAGGCCATACTGACTCAAACCTGTTAGAAAAACAGCAGAAAAGACCAGATTTGGCATGATAAAACAAAAATGCAAACTGGTGTACGAAAATTTACATATAGTGTTTATTGATGGAGGCTGTCAGGCACCGTTTCATGTCAGTTTCGTGATTTATATCTATGTAACACCTGTATTTTGTCGCCTGAAAGAGACTGAGGAAGGCGCTAGAAACCGTTAAGAATAATAAAATCAGACTAGAATAACAAGAACTTGAGCTGGAGTATTTTTGGCGATTTGGGGAAAAAGCCGAGAAAAAACTGAAAAAATAACTGGCTGAGGTTTTTTCGGCATAATATCCATCCCTGCCGACAAACAGGTTCAAAGCCACTAATTTTGTTCCTTTTTTGTTGTAATACAATTTGCAATTAGGCGCTGGCTTTTAGGACGTACAATGTTATACCCATGAAATAGATATTTTTGACAGATTGGTGGAATTTTTGTCCATATGTTCTGCTTAGTTCCTGAGACAGCTGCCCTCAAATTTTGGCAATGCACAAGAGCGATTTTTCTTATTCCGTTGCACTTCATAACAAAACAGATTCCTACTTCCGAGTGCTGATAAGACTTAACGAAGTTTAAGAGTCGGTCCACGAAAAAATCAAACATTGGTCTGTACAGCTGATTTTTCAAAATCACCGCACAGATGTGAAACTTTCAGCGATTGAAGACCATGAAAAGAAATGAAAAAGTTTGCCATCCGATTTTCTCTAGCTGCATTTGAACCCAAGTTATGGACCCTCGAATATCGGGATTTTGGCACTCTCCAGTGGCACCACCCTAACTTTGAACGGCTGCTGTTCACTAGTCTGTGGACGAAATTTTATCAGTTATCGCTCGTTAGAAAGATAATTTCAAGTAGTTTCAAGCGCTTCTGTCAGATTTTCAAAAGGCAGGTCTGATCTTGTGCAATTCTCCATAAACTTTAACAGGCCATATCTTAAAATTGAACATGGTATCTCAAAAAGTGACTATCATATTCGGAATCTCCGTTCTTTTGTGCGTCTAACGGTACCAACCATATTTATATGAAGTTGCAATCTGACAGTCAAACGATCAGTTAAAGGTAGGGTGGTCGGACACTCAAAAACCCGGTATTTTTTGCGCTTTTCGGTCACCCACCAAACTTTGAACGGCTGCCGTTCACTAGTCTGTTGACCAAATGTTATCAGTTATGGCTCGTTAGAAAGGCCATTTCAAGTAGTGTCAAGTGCTTTTACCAGTTTTTCAAAAGATTGGATTGAACTGGTGCAATCGGCCCTAAATTTTAACAGGCCATATCTCAACCTTGAACATGGTATCTGTTGTATTTGTGGGCCGAGTGGGAGGCGATACAACAGGATTCCAAACAAGGGCTTATTGGGAACGATCGCCCAATAACAGCAACAACAAATAACAATGAAGAAGCAGGGCTAGGGAGTGACTCACGGGGTATGAGCCACTGGGGGAGACAGTAGAGAGAGGGTAGCACACGAGAGTAAGCTCATAGAAGCTCATGGAAGCTCATGGAAGCTCATAGAGAACACTGCAGAGTGGGCTCTTATATACGGCCATAGAATGTTCCAGAAAGTTCTAGTCCGGGTAAGAGATAAGAGAGAGGGACTGACCTTTTCCAGAACATTCTGTACATAGATAAAAGGCACGTACACAGAGACTATTAGCGCATCGCTACCTATAGTCTAACAGTAATATGTAGTTAACAGAGTGTAACTACAACACCTCCCTACCAGCCTAAGGTTACACCGAGAGGCGATTATACTACTTATGACTGGTATCAATCTTCTGGGAGTGCTTCTGCTTCAGCCGCTCTGAGCGTCGTGGCTTGTCGGGTCCATATTCATCGCCTGTTGGAGCACGCCAGTTCTTCCGAGTCTTGGGCCTTGACTGGGAACTTTGAGCTTCACCCGAGTGAACAGTGGTCTCCAGAACTGTTCGGGTGGGTGCCTCTCCTGGATCGTCATCCTCTTCGACTCCATAGCGTGGGCGAAGTTGTTCAATGTGTCTGCGCCAAGTTGGGCCTCTTGGGAACACACGAACATTGACTGATCGAGTTCCAAACACTTTAGTGACCATGGCTGGAACCCATCGTGGATCCTTGTTGCGGCGAGGGCCATAGTAGAGAGCGTAGCATGGCGTTCCAACAGGGAAACGGAAGGTGAGTTTGGCTACCGCTGGGCGCATCACCTCTTGACTTTGAGATTTCATGGCCTGCTTGGATTCCTTTCCTTGAGCCATGTGTGCAGGAGAGGGCAGAAGAGTGTCGATTTTGCACCGAATTCGTCTTCCATTGAGGAGCTCACTGGGAGAGTATCCAGTGGAGAGAGGGGTTCTGCGGTAGTGCATCAGGAATTCCTGCAGGGCTGCTTTTGGAGGAAGTGAAGACTTCTTGAGGGCTTGCTTGAATGTCTGGACCAAGCGTTCAGCAGCACCATTGGTTGCAGGGTGGTATGGTGCTCCAGTGAGGTGAGTGATGCCTCTGGTCTTGCACCAATCCTTGAACTCTTCTGACATGAAGGTGGTAGCGTTGTCTGTGACAATGGTGTGGGGGTAGCCAAAGTGAGCGAAATCCTCTTCGAGCAGGGTTGTGGTTGCCTTGGTCGAAGTTGAGGATGTAGCATGGATGCAGGGATACTTTGAGTAGGCGTCAATCATCACAAGCCAGTTCTGTCCCATGAAGTTGATGGCGTGATCGAGATGAACACGGCTCCAGGGCTTCTCTGGAAGCATCCAGGGATGGATTGCAGGTTGGGCAGGCTTGTTCTGATGCTCAGCACATGCTGTACAGTGACGAGCCACATCCATGATGTCTTGATCGATTCCAGGCCAGTAGACTGCAGAACGAGCGAGTTGCTTCATGCGTTGCATGCCAAAATGTCCGAGGTGCAGGAGTTGCAGGACTGGAGCATGAAGTCGTTTTGGGATGATCAGCCGGGATCCGTAGAGTAGACATCCATTGCATATGGATAGGGATGGAGCCAGCTTCCTGAAGGCTTGGACTGTGAAGCTTGGGTCTTCAGCAGGAGCATCTTCTTCAGTAGCTTGTTCTCCTGGCTGCGTTCTGTCCATGGGAGGCCAGCCTTCTCTGGTGAACATCAGGACAGAAGCCAAAACTGGATCTTTGGCTGTTTCCTTGACAACTGCTGTGGAGTCAGTCGGGTTGAGCTGCAGGCTAATGGTCTTGATCGTGCAGACAGTGTCCACATCATTGTCGCTTTCCTCCTCATCGAATTTGCTGTCAGGGCCAGCTGGGAGTCGACTGAGAGCGTCGGCGTTTCCATGCTTCGAGGTGTCCCTGAATTCGATCTGGTAGTCGTATTGACTGAGAGCGAAGGCCCATCTGGCTAGACGGTTGGCTGCCAGTGCAGGGGTAGGTTTGTCTGGTCCAAAGAGAGCGAGGAGGGGCTTGTGATCCGTGACCAGGACAAACTTGCGGCCATAGAGGAATTGATGAAACTTCTTCAGGGCGAAGATGATAGCCAGCGCTTCCTTCTGAATCTGGCTGTACTTCCGCTGAGTCGAAGTGAGAGTCTTGGACGCATTGGCAATTGGTCGCTCACTGCCATTGTGATAGCGGTGAAAGAGGACAGCACCAATTCCAACATCTGAGGCGTCACAAGAAATTCCAATTGGCAGAGAAGGATCAAAGTGAGCGAGCACTGTGTCCGTGCACAGGAGATCCTTGAGAGTCTGGAATGCTGCTTGTTGCTCTGCTCCCCAGCGCCAAGGAGTGTCCTTCCTGGTGAGTTGATGCAGCGGTTCCGTAACCGTGGAGAGGTTGGGTAGGAAGTTGTGGTAGAACTGCACAGAGCCAAGAAAGGATTTGAGAGACGAGACGTTGGTGGGTGGGGGCATCTTCTTTACAGCATCCACTTTTGGGCCTTTCGCGATACCTTGACATGAGAGCGTGTGTCCAAGGTATTCGATGCTTGGTTGAGCAAAGGAGCACTTTGCTAGGCGGCAGCGAAGTCCTTTCTCATCCAGGCGAGAGAGTAGCTGGCGAAGATTCTTGAGATGATCTTCAGCGTTGATTCCACTGACCAAAATGTCATCCAAGTAGACTGCAACTCCCTTGAGATCGGAAGTGAGCTGCTCCATGATTTCTTGGAAGTAACCAGGAGCTGACTTGATGCCGAAGGGTAGGCGAAGCTGGAGTAGCACGCCTCTGTGAGTACTCAGAGCGAGTTTCTTCTGAGAGTCTGGTCCCAGTGGAATCTGGTTGTAGGCATCCGCTAGGTCGATCTTGGTGAAGCCATATCCACCTCCGAGTTTGCGCATGAGATCCTCTGGCAGGGGAATGGGCTGGCGGTGAGTCTCCAGTTGTGGATTGACTGTGACTGAGTAGTCGCCACACACTCGAAGACTGGGTTTGGTCTGTCCAGGGCTCAGAGCTTTTCTGATGGGGACCGCTGGAGTACCATGAGAGTTGAACTGAGTGGGTTTCCAAACGTCCTTAGCGATGCCAGCGTCGTATGCTTGGTTGAGGTCATCCAGAATTGCAAACGGGACTGGTCTGGCCTTGCAGAACACGGGTTTTGCATCTGGCTTGAACTTGACCTCGAGCGAGAAGTCCTTGAGGCATCCCAGTTCAGACTGGAAGAGATTGGGGAATTCTTGGCAGAGTTGTTGACAGGCCTTCTGCAGTGAGGGGTCTGGCTTGAGGCTGTCGAAGACTGCGCAGACTGCATGGCTAGTAGCGCTTACAGCAGTGTTTCCCATGAGAGAGTCCACAGAGATGCCCAACTGCTGGATTGCAGCACGGCCAAGGAGGTTGAGATTGGGCACTGGAGTTACCACGAACTGCAGAGTCTTGTCCTGAGTGGGTGTGCTGGCCACTGCTGACAATGTTCCGAGAACAGGAAGGGGTTCCTGAGAAGCAGTCTCGTAGTGTCCTTCTGGGTCCTTGAGAGAGGGTGATCCCAGATCTTGCCAGGTGTCTTCTGAGATGAAGTTGTCACCGGCACCAGTGTCGATCTCAAAGATAACGGGCGTTCCGTTGAGAGTGATGCTGTGCTGCACAGCAGGGACTGAGTTGATGAGCTTGACTGTCTTGAGCTGGACATGGGATATGCCCTTGACAGGTTTCGGTCCTTGTTCCCTCTTCTTCTTCTTGCAGACTGACTGGAGATGACCCATGATGCCGCAGTAGGAGCAGGTGTAGTTCTTGTAGGGGCACTGACCCTTGGGATGGTCCTTCTTGCCACATCGATAACAAGCACCTGAGAACTGCGGGTGTGAAGCAGGTGGCTTGATCCTTGGTTGAGCGGTCTTGGGGGTGGTCACTGGTTGCTTGGGAAGCACTGAAGATTCCTTCTTCACCTTGTTGACAGGCTTGGACTTGGTAGCATAGACGGTTTCCTTTGCCACCTTGGCTGCATCTTCAGTCTCAATGGCCACTTCGATTGCGCGAGCGAATGAGAGTTCATCATCCTTGATCTTGAAGAGAGCCTTGAGAACGGCTTCATTGTTGACCGAGCAGATGAATCGCGTGCGCAGAGCCTCATCCTGGGAGTCCTTGATCGAGGCAAAGTCACAGGTAGCCGCATCTTGTCGGATCCTTGCCGCCAGTTCTTGAATTGTCTCTCCAGGCTTGCGGTGCATGTCACTCCAGAACTTGAATCTCTCCCGGACAATGAAGCGTTTGGGATCGAACTGCTCCTTCATGAAACCAGTGATGTCATCCAGAGTCAGTTGATTGATGTCCTTGGGAGGATATTGTTGAAGGGCCAAGTTGGAGAGCAACTTGTAGACTTCTGGAGCTTGGTTGGTGAGAAAGACTTGCGCTCTTCTTTCTGGAGGTACAGAGTGGGCTCCAATGAAGGTTAGGAATCTTGCCCAGTAGTCAGTCCAGAGTTCAGCAGTTGAGTCGAAGGGGGAGAATGCTGGAACTGAGGTAGCCACCATGGCAGGTATGGTGGGTGCAAGGCCGGCAGCAGATGGCTTGAGCGACTCCAGGAGTTGCCTCATCTGTTCCTCATGACGGCGTTCCTGTCCTTCCAGTTGGAGCTTCATCTGTTCTTGCTGGGCCATCATCTGTGCCTGCTGGGCTTGCAGGTCCTCCGCATGACGTCGTTCTTGCGCCTCCAGCTGTTTTTGCAGGAGAGCGATGAGCTGAGCCGTTTCTGACATCTTGATCCTTCAGAAAATGTCCAGAATTCACCAGCGTCCAGGGTCCAGGGTTCACCGCGTCGCCAGAAAATCTCTGTTGTATTTGTGGGCCGAGTGGGAGGCGATACAACAGGATTCCAAACAAGGGTTTATTGGGAACGATCGCCCAATAACAGCAACAACAAATAACAATGAAGAAGCAGGGCTAGGGAGTGACTCACGGGGTATGAGCCACTGGGGGAGACAGTAGAGAGAGGGTAGCACACGAGAGTAAGCTCATAGAAGCTCATGGAAGCTCATGGAAGCTCATAGAGAACACTGCAGAGTGGGCTCTTATATACGGCCATAGAATGTTCCAGAAAGTTCTAGTCCGGGTAAGAGATAAGAGAGAGGGACTGACCTTTTCCAGAACATTCTGTACATAGATAAAAGGCACGTACACAGAGACTATTAGCGCATCGCTACCTATAGTCTAACAGTAATATGTAGTTAACAGAGTGTAACTACAACAGTATCTTAAAAAGTGACTATCATATTCGGAATCTCCGTTCGTTTGTGCATCTAACGGTACCAACCATTTTTATGTAGAATTGCAATCTGACAGTCAAACAATCAGTTGAAGGTACGGTGGTCGGACACTTTCAAAAACCGAGTTTTTTGCGCTCTTCGGTCACCCACCAAACTTTGTCTAGCTGTCATTCACTATTCTGTCAGCCAATTATTACCAGTTATGGCTCATTTGAAAACTAATGTGACGTATTCTATGACGGTTTTGTTACTGGTCAAAAATTTTTGAGGCATTATGTCCAATTTGTCCTGGACTTAGGTGAGTCGTATCTCAAAAGCGAATTATTTGCTAAAGCAGCTGGAAGCAGATTCGGAGTCTCCGTTCGTTTCTGCGTCTAACGGTAACATTTGTCAAAAATATTTCCGATGGAATGGCGAATGACAGCTAGACAAACTTTGGGGGCTGACCGAAAAGCTACAAAAACCTGGTTTTTGAAAGTGTTTGACCACCCTACTTTCAACTGATCGTTTGACTATCGAAGTGCAAGTTCATATAAATGCACAAAACCGCTAGATGCACAAAAGAACGGAGATTCCGAATATGATAGCCACTTTTTAAGATACCATGGTCAAGTTTGAGATATGGCCTGTTAAAGTTTAGGGCCGATTGCACCAGATCAATCCAATCTTTTGAAAAACGGATAAAAGCACTTGACACTACTTGAAATGGCCTTTCTAACGAGCCATAACTGATAACATTTGGTCAACAGACTAGTGAACGGCAGCCGTTCAAAGTTTGGTGAGTGACCGAAAAGCGCAAAAATACCTGGTTTTTGAAAGTGTCCGACCACCCTACCTTCAACTGATCGTTTGACTGTCAGATTGCAATTCTATATAAAAATGTTTGGTACCGTTAGATGTACAAAAGAACGGATATTCCGAATATGATAGTCACTTTTTGAGATACCATGTTCAATTTTGAGATATGGCCTGTTGAAGTTTATGGAGAATTGCACAAGATCAGACCAATCTTTTGAAAATCTGACAGAAGCGCTTGAAACTACTTGAAATGTTCTTTGTAACGAGCCATAATTGATAAAATTTGGTCAACAGACTAGTGAACCGCAGCCATTCAAAGTTAGGGTGGTGCCACTGGAGAGTGCCAAAATCCCGATTTTCGAGGGTCCATAACTTGTGTTCAAATGCAGCTAGAGAAAATCGGATGGCAAACTTTTTCATTTCTTTTCAAGGTCTACAATCGCTGAAAGTTTCACATCTGTGCGGTGATTTTGAAAAATGAGCTGTACAGAGGTCTTCGCGTCAATGTTCGATTTTTTCGTGGACCGACTCTTAACTACGACGCTACCAGCTGAAAAAAAAGTAATTTTAAAGAAAACTAAATTTTGACCAGTTTGGTGCAACCCAATCATAAAAAGAGCGACAAATATGGAAATAGATACGCACTAAGTAACAGCAGAATGTGGTGCAGTTTCGCAACAGCTTTTTTTACGATTTTACGGCACAGGCGGCTAACCGGCTTTTAAACTAAGCAAACAAGCCGGCACAATGTTTTATCGCACCAGCCGCTCTAAACCATGGACATTCTAAGCATCGGCGGTAACTTAGTTGCCAATGTGTTGGCCATTTTTGGTCAGTGGTCTTACGCCAAAGGAAAGTCGTTGACTACCGCATATTTGGTGCCCAGAATTTACGGGAATGACTCGCCTATGGCTTACAGACTGCGGGATGCCCTGCAAGAAGATTTGGACAAAATTTCCAACCAAATTGCTGGATTATCTCAAGCGCATTATTTTGCTGCCAAGGCCCATTTGGACGACGCTATGATAAAAATGAGGAAAATTAGCAGTTCGGTCGAGTTCGACAAAACTGGAGTTGTCGCCAGACTGGATGAAAGGCTCTGGGGTAAATTGCTATTATTTTTAGTTTTTAAAAGACATTAGGTTTATCCCTCACTTTATTTGGAAGCGAGGGCTTCTATTCAGCACTGTGATCAGGTTTTAGGCTTCTACGTAGGTTCGGGATGAAGTTAGACTACTGTTGTTTGTGTATACACATACACATTTACCATACACAAAAATACACATTGTTTTTTCAATGTGTATACACATACACATTGAAAATTCTGATACACATTACCATACACAAACAGTACTCAAAACGTGTATTTTTGTGTATGTGTATTTGATCAGAAAAAGTAGATAAAATTTCGAGCAGAATCGTAAAATTTCGATGTTTTTGCTGCAGTATTAAACAGTAGAAATCTTCATGAAGTCTTAAAATGGGCTAACTATCTCGATTTCAAAGCTATCCAAGGTTTGAAGCAGCAGACATTGAGAGATTTGATTTTCCTAGCATTTATGACTAAAAATCTGATGAAAATTTGCATTTTCAGTACAATACACATACACAAATATACACAAAAATACACATTGTTTTATTGAATGTGTATACACAAATTACCATACACATTTGAAGGTAAATGTGTATACACATACACATACACAAACGGAATATCCAATACCAAACAACAGTAAGTTAGACTTACTTTTAGATTCAATCTTAGTTTTAAGGTGGATCTAAGAAAATTGAAAAATTTTCCACATTCAGAAAGCGAGTGGATTCTGAATGCCCTATATGTTGGTAAATTAAAAGGCTGCTGTATAACAGTCAAGGGAGTAAGAACAGAACAGAACAGTTCACATAAGAAAGAGAAGAACACGTAACAGAAGAGAGCACAGAACAAAGAAAGACCACAGAACATAACATAGAATAGAACAGAACAGTGAACAAAGAAAAGACACAAAACAAAGAAAACAGAAGATAACACAGAACAAAGAACAGAACATAACCGATAACAGAACAGAAGAACACAGAACAAAGAAAGAACAGAAAACAGACTAGAACGGTACACAGAAAGAACGCAGAACACAAAAGAGAACATAACACAACACAACACAACACAACACAACACAGAACAAGAAACAGAACACAAAGCAGAAAATAAAATACGCTCAAATTGTACTGTGCATATTTTTGGCTTGTGTTTAAGTACGTAGTGTTCCCAGGATGGCGCCATCTCAAGAATTTGTTGACTCAGTCTCTGGCTAAAACCGGCCTGCCCAGTGATAAGAGTGGCTTTAAACTTGACAAAATGACTTCGTTTCTGCTGGGCGTCGCGGGAGATTTTGTAGCCGACGTGTTAGTAATATGGGCCCAGTGGTCTAACAAATCCGGACGACAGTTAGCCGTAGATTATGTGTTGCCGAAAATCCTTAAACCCAACTCCAGAAAACGTCAGAGTATGCAGCAGATTATCGAGGAACACCTGGACGCCATTTCAAATGAAGTGTCTGCTTTGAGTCAGTCCAACTATTTTGCGGCTAAAGCCCATCTCTACGAAGCTGCCAATAAGCTGCGGAAGCTGGGTTTTACTGTTGATTTTGACGGCAATGGGCAGGTGGTTAGCTTGAACGAATTGAAATGGAGTATGTAATATTAAATTTTTTTGCTAGTTAAGGTTGGAAAAATACGTACATTATGTTGAACTATTACGATATTGGAATTACAATTAAAAATCCAATTACAATACACATACAGTACCATACAAGTAAAAACAACAGAATAGAATTTCAATTCAACTACTAAAATTGTAAGTACCCGTACAATAAAATACAATTACAATATTATTTACAAAACAATAAATACAACTACAATTACAATCACAATTGCAATACAAATATAACTACAATTGCAACACACAATTACAATAAAAACAATAAAATTGCAATTATTACAAACAAACAAACAAACAAACAAACAAACAAACAAACAAACAAACAAACAAACAAACAAACAAACAAACAAACAAACAAACAAACAAACAAACAAGCAAGCAATCAAGCAATCAAACAAACAAACAAACAAACAAACAAACAAACAAACAAACAAACAAACAAACAAACAAACAAACAAACAAACAAACAAACAAACAAACAAACAAACAAACAAACAAACAAACAAACAAACAAACAAACAAACAAACAAGCAATCAAGCAATCAAACAAACAAACAAACAAACAAATAAACAAACAAACAAACAAACAAACAAACAAACAAACAAACAAACAAACAAACAAACAAACAAACAAACAAACAAACAAACAAGCAATCAAGCAATCAAACAAACAAACAAACAAACAAACAAACAAACAAACAAACAAACAAACAAACAAACAAACAAGCAATCAAGCAATCAAACAAACAAACAAACAAACAAATAAACAAACAAACAAACAAACGAACGAACGAAGGAACGAACGAACGAACGAACGAACGAACGAACGAACGAACGAACGAACGAACGAACGAACGAACGAACGAACGATACATCGTAAATTCAACATAGTAAATCTCTGCACAAAGAACCACTGAACGTTTACAGTACCACATACTACTATATTGTCTTGTACATACTCTACATATGTCTTATTTTGTGTTGTTTTACTTAAAAAAGTCTGTCAAACTGACCATGTACTATAAGTTTTCAGAAGAAATCACGCAATCAGCAATCGATTCAATTGGCAAGGCCCAAGCTGAGGCCTATCTAGTATTCGGTAACCGCGACCGAAACAATGTGAGCGCTCTACAACGCCTGGAAGCTCTAAAAGTGATGCTCTTTTGCACCTCCATCCAATACTGGAATGATTTCGAATCTCAAATTCTCGGTTGGAAAAAGTGCATTCAGTATCTTTACGAGGACAAGTTCTTTCAAGGACTACTCAAGTACTGTCAGCTGTTCTTGCTTCTTAGAGCGTCGAATCAATTTTAGAGAGCGTCTCAAATCAAACAAACCACTCTCGAAGACCCAGACCGACCCGATTTTCCAGTCAATCGATAACATCATCGGCTGTATGGAGTACACCTTGACCCTGCTCGACCAGGGAGACGGCACTCTTTCCAGTCAATTGCTGGACTTCATGCATCAGCCTGAAATGTTCCCTCAAATCGTCTGGCGACACAGAGCAAATCGGTTATTCAAATTAGATCGACTCTGGTTGCGTGTAGTGGATTGGAATTCAGTGGAAAAAGACCTGGGCGCCCAAGTAGTGGCCAGTGTTGATTCTAAAGTTGTAACCGATCGTCACATCTCCAAAGATCCCAAGAATACCGTTCTGGTCCAGTTTGACCCGCTGACCGCCTGTTTCCAAAGCGCGGCAGCGGTCCAAGGCAAAGACAAGAAACTGCGCTCGCTATCAATCGACGCTACTAACGGACACCTGTTCGCCATTTGCAAGAAAGATCAGAAGAGCATTAGACAGTTTGCCAAAAGTGGAGACAAGTATACCTCGAAAAATATGGAAGTGACGCTCCTCGACCAGATACCCCATGAGCAGACCAGTAATTCCGGATCGAGATTGGTCGATTTTGCCGATTTAAAGTCGGTGACCAATTTTTGGTCGTTTCGAGATGGTGAATTGTCAGTTAGTGAGTGCGTTTATGAGGGAATCGGTGGTGAAGAAAAACCGTGGAAAACTGTTTTCGTCAGAAATGTGCCTCTGGATTTTGGACTGGAAAGAACAGAGTGGTGGGTTCAAGACATTCAAATGATCGATGAGGAATTACAGGTAGGCAAATTTGAAAAAAGTGAAAATTTGAAAAATAAAAAAATTAGTTTTGTTTCTAATAGAGAAAATTTGTCATTTTGTTAACAACAAAAATAAAAAATCTGAAAAAAATGACAATTTTCGGCAAAAATTCTAAAAAAACGCTGATTTCGCCTCAAATACAACTAAAAAGTGCTCTTTTACAGACACTTTTAGTGTCCAAAATTCTAAAAAATCGCTAAAATTTGCTGAAAAAAAGTCAAAATCTCCACTCAACTTCTGTTTTCAGTTCCTCATCGCCTACAAACCTCATCTAGAAACGGACACGAGCCTTCTGCGCAAACCAAAATTAAAATTGGCTACTTTACGCCAACCTTATTTGGCCGTCTCAAGCGAGCGCCAAATTCAAATGGCTGACCGATTTATTCTGCGCACTGCCTGCTTATCTAAAGACGGTTCGGTTACTGTACTGGCTTCCAGTTTGCGGGAGTCACACAGTTTCAAAATCAGTGCTTGGATCGGACGAGCTGGTTCGGCGGAAAGCAAACTAGAATGGACGGAAATTTCTAGTGATGCCTCTGCCGTTGTAGCTAGTAATTGTCTGATATCGCCTAGAATTCAGGCAGCCGCTAATATTGTGACTGTGTTTTCTAAAGTGGCTAAACACCCGGAGTAAAACCTGACATGAGTGCATATCAAACGGCAAACTCAAACTCTGCTACGGTGCATTTGCATCGTACTTTGTGTGTATAAAATCTGCTTCGTTGTGCAACGCATAAGAGCTTTGTGTGTGTTGTTTAAGTTAAGTATACGCAACACAATACACAAAAAGAGAAGATTGAATTACCGTTTTGTGTATCCACATTCATTTCCCGTTTGTGTATTGTGTTGTTCAGCGTGTCAGGTGAACACAAACCACATTCGCCGAACAAAGAGGTGAGTGTTGACACCTAGCTAGGCTCCTACAGGCGCTTTACACAACAAAGTGCACCTTTTCAAAGCCACAGTAGCATATACTTGAGTAATATTTTAGAAAAAACTTCATTTCCGTACACACATAGGCTTAAGTAGACCTATTTTGTAGTGACTACTAACAACTAACCACTAACTACTAATTTTTGGGCGTATATGACGTCATCAAGACTACAAATTGACTACGACTACATATTCAGAGTTAGTGACTGACTACAAATTGACTACAAAATACCTTTTGAATTTGTGAATTAGTAGTCAGCAAATTCTTGTTTGTTGCAAAAATCAAAACCAGTGTATTTCATGCTTTTCATGCAGAACATCGAGTTTTAATTGTAAAATACAGATTTTCCACCGACAAGACCCGGCTCTTATAACTGGTACTGTACATATTTTGCGATTTTTTCGATAGTTGAGCGTTTATAGTGCCCAACCGCCCTCCCAGAATTTGGGCTCAGATACTCCGGCCGGCGCCAGACCACTCCAATCCCCTCCTCCCTTCGCCCGATGATCTGTTACATGAATGGTTTCAAACAGTTAATTGCCTATACAAGCCATCAGGAGTGGGGCATCCAGGGGGTGTAGGGTGTGTACACCCCCTTTGCGGTGGAGGTAGGAAGAAAAAGTCTATCAAAAATATAAGAAACTAATGAATTATGTACTAAAACTGTCTATTTTGTGCTCAGAATGCCTTCTAAATGCGTTTTTGAAGGCCAAATTTTCAAAATTTTCTCGCCCTGGTCGGGCAGAAGCCCAACCAGGCCATTATAAACTACGAAAACTTGTAATTTCTGTTAAATTTAAGCTCGGAATGCGTTTTAAACGCGTTTTTGAAGGCTAATTTTGCTAAATTTTCTAACCCTGGTTGGGCAGCGGCCAAAATCCTGGATGGATACGCCACTGGCCATCAGCACACACAGCCTGCAAATGTATGTAAAGTTGGTCACATAGCTAGTCAAATACCTAAGCTACCCATTACTTTTATATTCAGAGCAGGTCCATAATAAACAGTCTGCCAACAGAATCCCATGCAACAGCACAGATTTAGTTTGTTTGTGTTTAGTACTAGACACGGTTTTCCAAGGCCTACTAGGCTATCTTCGAACAAACCGAAATTAACATAAAAACTGCTCGTTTGTATAAACTAAACTGCATTTTTACAATTTTTAACTTTTGGAGGGAGGCAACACGAATGACTCGTCCTCAAATGCAACTGTTTTCACTGACTCTTACCTATTTCATCTTGTGCCCAGTTGCAGGTACAGTATGTATACAGTCTTCTCAAATATTATCAGTCTACAAAATGTGGGAGAATCGTTGGGATCTGAATCCTTGGGGCTGGGTTAGTGTACTAGAAATCGGTTAAATTCTAATTTTGAGCTGAATGAAAGTACTGTAGCTAGTCTTGGCCAATAAGCACGTAAACCCAAAAATTGGTCTTTTGCAGCTAATTTTCATGCCCAAGTTGGATGTGGGCAACCCCGCGGCCCTTGTGTGATCTTAAAGTTATGCCCGTTAGTACCCCAGCTAAAAAAGGTTAATTCAGTTTAGCTAGCGTCATATTCTAGAGGCGGCTGATAGTGGTGCCACCTGCAATGCCGGTGAAGATAAGTCATGTGCTAGCTCAGCAACTACCGAAGTTGACTTGAACCAGAGTAACTTTTCCTTTGACCTTGTGCTACTATACAATGTAAAGGCGTCCTTACATGGATTAAAATGGTGCGGTGTAAATAGTAAGGGCATGTACAAAAACGACGCTATTTTCGACCCCCTCCCGCTTGTTATCGGTTGTAATCATTTCCCAACCCCTACCCTCTAAAAGGGACAAATGTACAGTGGGCAGGTATTGAGAAAGTACCTAATATCAGGTATCAGGTACAGGTATTTCAAAAGTACCCAATCAGGTATCAGGTAAAGGTAGGTATTCACAAAAATACAGCTATCAGGTATTTTGTTTAAAAAAGTTACAATCCAGATTTTAGCCGAAAAATCGCTCAAAATACCAAGTTAGGCTTGAAAGGGAGCTAAAATCAGTTTAGTTAAGTCGTTTTAGGATTTTTTCGTCATGAAACTGCATAAAATGCTACTGTAAAAACACGCTTTCAAAATTATTGTGCTGAATCGCTTTGCACATCCATCTCTGGTGGTGTTGATCTTTGTCAGTCAGAGAAAAGTTTCTTGTGAAGCCTTTTTACCAGTCTGTCCCTCTACTCAGTGGCTTACCCAGGATTTTTCAGACGAAGTGTAACCTATTTTGAGATAACTTTTTAGTTCGGCCATGGTTAAACAGGGGCGGGAAAATTTTGAAAACTTACGTTCAAAACCTGTTTTGAAAAGCATTGTGAGTACAACATTTGCAGAAATAGCGGTTTTTGTAGTTTGAAAAGGCCTGGTTGGGCCACGGCCACGGGTGGAAAAATTTTTAAGAATTAGCTTTCCAACACGCTTCTTCAATGAACAAATTTGTCTATAAAACTACCATTTCATGCTTTTTGTTTTTACCTGATGCCTGTACCTGTTTTAGACCAAAAATACCCAAAATCAGGTAGGTACAGTTCGAAAGTACCCGATCAGGTATCAGGTAGGTATCAGGTAGGTGGGTATTGCAAATCTACATGATAATCAGGTACAGATATAGTATACCTGATGCACAGTAGACAAATGACGTCACTTTAATCGAACCCCCCTCAATTTGCAAAAATGCCTGTATTCAAATGAGCAAGTTTTGGGACAATAGTTTTTGGATTCTTCTAGTTATTCTCTGTATTTACAAACAGTTTGTTTTTAGAAGATTTTTACGTTCTTTTTGAGAAAATCAAAGAAAAAATCGAAAATCTACTGATTTATCACAATTCAGTCAAACACCCATCGACCGACACACAGTATCAAATTTCGAGTCTGCCTGGAGGACATTTTGCGCTTGACCGCACGGCACCTTCTGGGAGAGCTAAAATCGCCCTAAAAATCTTGCAAAATCACTACTTGTACAAGAACTACGTACAGCACAGTACGTACAAAAGAAACATTTCTAATGACGCAACAAACCTAAACATAAAACATATTTAAAGAAAAGCTTGTTTTGGCTAAAATAAAACCTAGATTTTAAAAAGTAACCCAATCCATCCTGTGGCAGGCTCCAACCGGAACAATCCAACCAAAGTTCTCTGCCGGGCGACCTGTGCAGGGCTCTAATGATGACCAGGATGCTTTTTGAGGGACAATTTTTCAAAATTTTCTCGCCCGTTTCGGTTAGAATCCCAATACCAGGCCTCCTTATCGTACTAAAACTGTTAATTTTAAGCAAAAATGCCTTTCAAATGCATTTTTGAAGGCTAATTTCTCAAAATTCCCCTAGGAGACAAAAGCGACGTCATGAATTGACCGAACCCCCTTCCCCTTCGTCATCGGTTGTCATAATTTCGCAAACCCCCTATCCATCCTAACCGATGACGTCCTTTTTGCACAGCCCCTAAACGTTTTTCAGGTGACTGCGAACAAAAGAAGATGTTAGAAGGAATCCTGTCTGCCATACCAGCGTTCAAAACCAGTGCAGACTGTAAAGCGTGGTTGAACGACTGCAAGTTCATTGACGGTGTCTTGAAAAATGTGAGTAACCCAATTTTGCATTACATACAGCTAAGCCGTCTAATTAATCACTGTTTTAGCTGAAGTTGTTAACCCTTCACTGCACGCAAGAAGCCTGCGAACAATTCATGGCACTCAGATCCAAACACGTTCTATGAATCAGTGAATTGACAGTAAACTGTGCACCTGTGCTTAAATACAGAATCATATCTATTTACTATTCAAGCAAGTTAGTTATTTCCACTGCCAACAGGGGGTCCGACCAGAGCAAATCACAAAATATAATGCCTACCATCAAGCTGATCAAGCGTTAGCCACGGTTGCGTCTATGCGTCTCAGCGCTGGCTTTCAAATGAGCTACAGAACGGTCTGATCCAACAACACAAAGGCGCGAAATTCAAATTTTCTTACTCTGTTCTGGCGTCCGATTTTCTGCCAAAACGGGAAACGCTGCCGTTCACGCATTTCTGAACGCAGATCCACGTGCTACCGCTTAATAAGCGACGCAGCGCAACGGGATATTGTTGTTTGGGTATGGGATTTTCAGGAATCGGTTCGGTATGGGCAGGTATTAAAAATACCGGTATTTATTCGGAACAGTATTTACTGAAAATGTTTTACGCAGTAAAACACTGAATTTCTCATTTACAAAGCCATGGATTTAGTCATTTCAAAGGTCAGATGCTAGAAAATTCATAAAAAGCAATGGGATTTACAGTGGTTAGGAATTTTTGAAATTGTTTTTTAGTTTTGCAGGAGTGAAAATTGTTTCTATAAATAATTTTGGCTGAGAGAGATGTTTCCATTGTACTGTAGTTTTAAGGACTGCTAGTGTACAGTATGGAGATCTAACGAGCAGTGACAAAATACGGGGCTATTTTTTGATTGTGTATGCACTGTACATCAAGTACATTACATAGAGATTTGAGTAACAGGAGCAGTATGAAGTTAAGCCAAAACTAAGCTAACGCTTTTTAATGACAAAGCAAGATTGGGACAGGGAGTAGGGAGGGTCAGAGACTAAAAATCCTTCAAATTCGATATTTTGGAAGGATATCCAATCAATCAATCAATCAATCAATCAATCAATCAATCAATCAATCAATCAATCAATCAATCAATCAATCAATCAATCAATCAATCAATCAATCAATCAATCAATCAATCAATCAATCAATCAATCAATCAATCATTTACTTCTTTTTTAATGCCAGACATCTGTAAAACGGCACTTAGGCAGAAGCAATAAAACAAAGTAAAACAAAGAAAACAAAGCCTATCGTAATAAAATCTGTTTCTGCATGCCCCAAAAATGCAAAATTAGGTACAAAGAAAACACAGTGATCACAGGGAATTTTCAATAAAAATCAATGTTTTTGCCACTGATTTCTGAGTAGATTTTCTTTTAGTCGGTGGCTTATTTGGAATGGTCCACGCGTTTTGTAGTTAAAGAACAAAAGCTTCCAAAATTCATTGGAAACCACAGATTTCTGAGTAGTTTTCGGGCCACAGCTCGCTTCACAGTTGAGAGATGTAGCTGGTTCATGCACGAGAACACTCCTAAAGAGTGCTAATAACACAACCTGGGTGCTCGACAATGCAAGCAATCCCTTGTAGAATTTTGACAGAAATTATTTTCCACACTACACTACACTATGTTGTGTACCTCACGGTTCGGTATAACCGTTGCACCTGAGCGATGGAGTGTTGGGTTCTAGTTCTAGTTCTAGTTTATTTCGTTACCCCATCCATGGATGATGGCAACGGCACACAAACCGTCATTGCTGACCTCTTATGTGGCCCCTAAAACTAACAAATATGGAAGAACAGGAATCCTAACTGATGATCACATGTACAACAGGAACGTGAACTGAGTAGCAATCTAAGTACAGGGTGTCCCAAAAAAATGACAACATTTCTTTTTGCTGCCATTTTCGCAAATTTTGACCAAATTGTCTGAAATTTGAAACATAAGTGCCAAAAAAGTGGGAATTTTATGTGTTAAAGTTTGGTGCAACAGGAGTGACCCAATCCTGAGAAATTCAACAATATATAAAATTGAGAAATTTCAATTAAATGTAGAAACAGCATCAAAAACGGAAACTTTTCTTTTTGCTGTATCTTCTTTAATTTTTGTCGAAATTGGATGAAATTTTGAATATATGCGCAGATATTTTGTAGGTCAAAAGTTCTGGCATTAATGAGTCCATATCGCTAGTACTTGGAAACTAAAGAAAATCAGCGTTTTTACTGCAGCAAAATGAAGAACCTGCAAACTCTGAGAACTACTGTAAGGAATAAGAACCATCCAGATGACCTCCGTTTGAGTTAATACACTGCTGCAACCGTTTTCCATAAGCATCATAAACATTTCTTAGCATGTTTGGGGTGATAGACTGAACGCTTACGAGCTTCATAACAGCTAAGGGGCGCGAAAATCAATGTTGTCGTTGTATTGTGATCGGGATTTTTTATGTCAAGAGCTGGGCTGGGTTCATGGGCCAACTTTTGATCTACAAATCAACTCGTAATTCTGCGCATATATTCAAAATTTCATCCAATTCCCACCAAAATTAAAGAAGATACAGCAAAAAGAAAAGTTTCCATTTTTGATGCTGTTTCTACATTTACATAATTGAAATTTCTCAATTTTATATATTGTTGAATTTCTCAGGACTGGGTCAATCCTGATGCACCAAATTTTAACACATAAAATTCCCACTTTTTTGCCACTTATGTTTCAAATTTCAGACAATTTGGTCAAAAATTGCGAAAATGGCAGCAAAAAGAAATGTTGTCATTTTTTGGGACACCCTGTAGCATCTAAGTACGCAATTTACGGATTAGCAGGCAGTGTGCTATAGTCAAGGAATAACCCAGACTCGCCATTACTTCGGCGCTCTTTCAACTCCGTTCGTAGGTGGAAGGCTTTCTTTGCTTGCCACGACGGAGTCAAGTCAGTGCCAATGAAGACGGAGCGGTACTGCGGCTTGGAAGAGAGCACAGCACGCTTCCGTTGCATCACAGCTTTCTTTGTGTCCAAGTCTCTCAACTCTAAACAGTCACTCTGCTGCCACCTTGTTGGGTTTATCGCAGTCCGTACATTCGCGATCTTTGAGACGTCAATTTTCAACTCTGAAAAAATGTCTTTAACCGTTTCCAGAACGTCACGAGAATCAGAGTCGGTGACCAAGCCATTTATAATAATGTTCAGGTCACGTCGCTGTCTTTCGCGCATCTCGCGCTCCCAGTCACAAACGCGCACCAGCTCGGAGTGCGCTTTATCATAGGCAGAGGACGGGTTTTATGTATGTATAGTAAAGAGAGCCAGGCTTAAAAATAACTACTGCATGAACTTTACTCTCTTACTTAAACTTTGCTTTGCTGTCAGTCACAGGGTGCTTAAAAAGCAGTTGGCAATTTTATCGTATTCTAATCTACTAGGAAGCACCTAAGTTTTGAACATTTTAAAGAGGAAATCAGGGTCCTTTAGTTCAAAGCACAATAAAAGAAGATTGGCCTTAACATACATGTAACAGGTCATCCGCCGATGGGGGGAGGGGGGGTTGGGGGGGTCTGGCGCCGGCCGGGGGGGGGGGGGTCTGAGCCAAAATTTTGGGGGAGGGGGTGGGCACTAAAAAACGCTCAAAAATCGAAAAAATCGCAATGTTTTGGCTAAAAATTGCCAAAAATCGTTAATTTGGGCTGAAATACAGCTAAAAAGTGCTGTTTTGCAGGCGATTTTGGCAAATTTTGTGTGTGAAATTGTAAAAAATTGCAAAAATTTGCTCGAAAATTTACTTGCCAGAAAAATCGGAGGGGGGGGGTCGGTGAAATCGTCTCGGGGGGGGGGGGGGGGGGGTGGTCCCCAGCCGGGGGGGGTCTGGCCTATTTCGGGTGGGGGGCAGACCCCCCAGACCCCCCTGTTACATGTATGGGCCTTAACGCGGGGTCTTTTAGTAACTCTTCACGGTACGGCATTACTTTTGCAGAGTTATAGGTTATAATTATGCCATACAACTTATACGCATAACTATTTTTATGGCCATGATAGTTATAGGTAGTCTAGAGATAAGGGCCCTTTTTTAATTGATTAGCTGTGAGAAAAATACACAAAAACACAGAGGTCGTTTCCTTTTTAGGATAGCTGCTTGTTATCAGTAAAGCATTTGTTTGTTTGTTTAGCTAGTTGTTTGAAAATGATAAAGTTTGACGAAGTGGCTCGGCGCAACTGCTATGTAATAGATAGCTACCTAGTATGTAGTAGGCATGTACCGGGCTTTTTGGTTTAAGCCTGGGCCCTATGAGCTTCAGGTTTTGGCATTTTTTGGCCTTTAGTGTCGAGACAGGAAGTATTTACTATTAGCCCGAGCTCTCTAATCTCAATTCTGCCGGTTTGAAATGCAAACTACAGGGTGTGCCAAAAAAACAACCCAGCAGAGTTTCTGCTATAGCAACCGCAAATCTCAACCGATTTGAATAAATCCTTTTTTAAATGAAAGATAAATAAATTCTTGAAAGATTACTGTAACGTTTATTAAGATAGCCTGCTTAGTTCCTGAGATATTTGCCCTCAAAGTCAAAACAGAGATTTTGGCAATGAAGAAGGGTGATAAAGAACAACCCACCAGATTTTTTACTTTTGCAAATATGAATCTGAACCTAATTAAATGAATCCTTTTTTGAATGAAAGACTGATAAATTCTTCAAAGATTGGTGCAATTTTTATTGAGATTCACAGTTTAGTCCTTGAGATATTTGCCTTCTAAGTGGAAACAGATTTTGGCAAAGAACAAGAGCGATTCCGTTGCATTTCATAATAAAGCAGATTCCTACTGCTAGGGCTAATCATACTTTAGTGTTGAAGTAAACCGAGTTTCTGTGTCACCTGTAAAGCCTTCAAGAGCCCTTAGCAGTAGTAGGAATCCGTTTTATTACGAAGTGCAGAATAATAAAAAAATCCCTCTTGCTCACTGCCAAAATCACGGTTTTGATTTTGAGCACCAATATCTCAGGAACTAAGCAGAGTACATTAATGAAAATTTCAGCAATCTTTTAAGGATTTATTTATCTTTCATTTAAAAAAGGATTCATTCAAATCGGTTGAGATTTGCCGTTTTTACAGCGAAAAATCTGCTGGGTTGTTTTTTTTGGCACACCCTGTATTTTGCTCGTGGCATTCAGAAAATCATTTGCTGTATTACTGTTTGACTGTTGAAATTTGTTCAACAAGGGTCAAATTTTGACTCTAGTTGTGTCCTAGTTTCTAAAATCAGAAAAATACAATTCAAACCAGAAAACTGTACTTTTTTGGGTTCCGGAGTGCATTTTTGCTTGTAAAATCAGTAAAACAACCCGCTTGAATCGTTTTAGCGTTCTTGAACAGGAGTATACAGCGTGAAAAACAGCCATGCCTTTGTCAAAAAATATGCATAATTTTGATAGCAGGGACAATTTGCATATTGTGCATATGGCTATTGCATATTTGAATTTTGCATATTGTGTCCAACTGTAGTGCCTATATTGTACATGTAGTTTTCTCACTGATTCCGAATGAAATATTATTTATTTTTGCGCTGCTGAAAAGACAGTTATTGAACTCGAAAATTTTATTACTTCACTCCACAGCAGGCATGCCTACAAAATTCAAATAATGAATTTAATACGTTTTAGTATGTTAGGGGCCGTCCATAAACGACGTCGTTCCAAAATCCCGATTTTTCTGACCCCCCTCCCCCCAAAATCGCCTTGCGTCGGTTTTCGGGGACCCCCCTACGGCCTTTCACAGTTTACCCCCCCCCCCCCCCGATAAAAGGGCAGTACATGCAGTACTGTCACATTTTCTTGTTACCATACTGCGCAATCAATAGAATATATCCCTACAACCACACTGGGAAGCTTTTCTGTATGGAGAACCGTTTGACAGAAAGCGCATAAATAGAAAATAATGTAATTGAAGTACCCTAAAATTCCGAAGAAAGCGACGTCGTTTCTTGCAACCCCCTTATATGCTATGTTTTACGTTATAAATTTGATGTGGTGTGGTAGATACATGTAACTGGGGGTCTGGGGGTCTGCCTAGACCTAATTCGTAGTACTACAAACTACTAACTACAAACTACATATTTTCGGCGATTATGACGTCATCAAGACTACAAATTAACCAAGACTACATATTATTTTGGCTGACTACAAATTGACTACAAACTACTTATTCATAATTAGCGAATTTGTAGTCAATTTGTAGTCATTTTTCTTGGAAAATTTCCTATTTTTTAATGTAATTTTATATAAATTGAGTCCCCAATCGGCCTTTGAGCTGTTTTGAACTTATGATAAGCTTACCAAATACCAAGAACGAAGCTACTTTTTATGTAAAGTGTTAGAAATATCGTTTTTTCCAAGTTTTCCCGCTTTTCTACCCGTATAAATTTTCAAAGAAAAGGTTTTCTTTTGCACATTCCTTCGTTTTTTTCTTGTCTTAGTTTTTAAAAAATATCTCATTCTATTTTTCAAAAATTCCAAATGTTCCGCATTGAAATTCTATTAAACATTGAGTTCCGTCTGTTTGTTTTCAGAAATATCTATTAGAAAAGACGATTTTTTCACAGGAAAAACAATTAACAGGCTTCCGGTTATTATTTTTGCAAAGCATTTCTATGACTGATTATTCAATATAGCAAAAATTTGTAGTAATATCGAATTTCTGACATTTGGCAACCTGACTACAAATTGACTACAAACTAAGACTACATATTTTTTGAACCTGAATTTGACAACTACAAACTAAGACTACAAATTATTTTCGCGAAAATTTTTAACTACAAACTAAGACTACAAATTGAAATTCTCTGAGGAAATAGGTCTAGGTCTGCCCCCACCTGACTTAGGTCAGATGCCCCCGGATGGGTAATTGGTTTTTCCAAAAAAAGACGTACAAAACTGCGTGGAACCTTTGATTTGACGTTCGCATCTTGTAGCACTGGTAATTTGCTATCGATTGATATAAAATAGTTGGGGGTTTGAAGAAATGTTTTGAGAAGATCGCGTTTTTCCGCCACTGCCAATCATTTTGACATGGACTTTAGTAGAATTCTAGTATACAGTACCGCTCATTTACAAAGTCGCATTCTGCATACATATATCGAATCACTGTCTGCGTATATGTGGCGAGTGTGTAATTAGGCAGGGTAGCGGCATACGCCAACACAGCGCATGGGGTTCCTGTCTACCAAGTGCCATACCTATGCAAAAACACGCAACACGCATAAGGGCAGAGTTTACAAACACGCGCATGTTTGCTCACAGCTCAACATAGCAGACGTATGCAAGTGTATGCCGCATGTATGCAGTCTACAACTCTGTAGATGAGCGGTGCTGTGGTATGATTCTATTTTTAATTTTTATTACTTTAGATTTGTGAGAAAGGATCAAGCTTCTAGTTTAACGCAACTGAATTGGACTGAATTTTAATCGGCCATCACGCAGCATGTATCGTTTGTTGATAGAGGTATGTGCATGAATGGTAGTAAAGTAACGCGGTGCCGTCGATCACCTATTTGGCAATGTTGGACGAAAGAGCCCCCTGGCGTTTTCTTTATTGTCCGAACAAACTTTATGTCCGTCTGTTTTCGATCAAATGAAAAGTTTATTGGCAGACAGTGAAAATGAGCCCAAAAATTTGTAGCCGACCCAAGTTTGAGGGGGTCCGGTTCCAGGGGGTTGCTGTTGGCGGGGCATGCACCGTTGGTCTTCGACTGTGCTCTATTTTATCAGATATAAATATCAGCCAGATCCGTGAGATGACCCTGCTTGCCTCTTCTAAGCTGACTTTCTCGCAAAATGCATCTTAATTGGCGGGCAGAATTTGTAGTAAATTTAGTGAATAGTAAAATAAATATCCAGTAGTAAAATAACAGTATGTAGTTAGTTACATGTACGCCAGAACTGCATTTATATGAGTACGTACGTATAAAAATTCGTTGACTTCAGAAGATTCCACTAATCATTCTGATTTACGTATTGGCTGCCATAGCGGTGGCTGCAGTGATTCTGGCTTTGCTTCGGATTCCCTGCTCCATCTTCCAAACAGAAACTTCAGGCCACCAGAGATGTGTCACTGCGGAAACCCCTGTTGACCAAAAGGATGAAGCGGAAATGAAAGAGACACAGGAATCATTTCGGTCAAATGACCCCCCTCCGTCCTATGAGAAAGCTATCGAACAATGTCCTCTTTACTCTGTCGCTGTCGTATGAATAAGAAGCAATATTGAAAATTTACAAAATGTAAGTATATAAGTACACATATATGTAACAGGGGGGTTTGGGGGGTCTTCCCCCCCGCCGGCCCCCCCCCCCCCCCCCCCCGGATGGCCCCCCCGAGACGATTTCGCCGACCCCCCTCCAATTTTTCTGGCAAGTAAATTTTTGAGCAAATTTTTGCAATTTTTTACAATTTCAGACACAAAAATTGCCAAAATCGCCTGCAAAACAACACTTTTTAGCTGCATTTCAGCCCAAATTAGCGATTTTTAGGCCAAAAATTGCGATTTTTGAGCGTTTTTTAGTGAACTACCCCCCTCCCAAAATTTTGGCTCAGACCCCCCCGGCCGGCGCCAGACCCCCCAACCCCCGCTCCCCCATCGGCGCATGACGTGTTACATGTATGTAAGTACGTACGTATGTCGAAAACTGGGGGCAAGTGAATAATCTTTGACTATATCAATGTGTTTTGCATACTGTACGTATTTTTCGTTGAAATTGGCTGATTCATGCCGCTTGTGCTTTTCTGCGTATATGTCCTAGGGGGTTTGGGGGTACCCCTAGCTAGAAAGGCCAAACCCCCTCGCCCCGAGACAGTTTACGCCTCCGGACCCAAAAACGCAGGTACTAGTAGCGTCTTTAGTACTAACAAACTGACTCAGAAATAACTGATTTTTAGCTTAAAAAGTTAAAAGCTTGCAAAAGCGTTTGGAAACCGAATTTGGCGTTTCCACTGCTGATGTTTAAGGGAAATCGGTGTTTATGGAAGCCTTTTTTTCGTATTTTTTGCTTGTTTTTGACTCTAAAACGGCATCTGGCAACCATAAAATATGCGGTTTTCAGCCTTCTTATGGAAAAAACGTGCCAGAAACGTATTTCCAGGCGTTTTCGAGCTTTTTGAAATTTCGAACGCCCCTCTGGGCGAAACCTCATCGACCCCTCTACCTGATGGAAAACCGAACCACCTCCCGCCTCCCCCACGCCGACCCTGTTACATGTACGTATGCTTTTCTGTATAAAATTGCGCGAGTAAATATTCTGGCTAACAGTACATGGCACTTACATTACAACTACTGTTGCTTCGAAATCGCGAATTCAGGATTCGATGCGGTATCGGTAGGTATCCAAAACTACCAATTGTTATCGGTATGGTATACCGATGCAGAACAAAACGAACCAAAGTTCCTGTCTGACTGAAACAGGAATGTTTGCAAGGGCTTTGTGCAGCAGCAATATGCACGTTAGAAAATTTTATTCGTTCGGCTCTAGATTATGCAAAAATCAGGCAAACCTGCTATTTAAAACAAAAAGCAATTGGTATTATCACCCTGTCAGCAAACAATACCTACATACAGTAAGATAGGGCAAGTAGAAAGAAAGTCAAGAAAAATGCGTGATTTGAAGTGTCAAATGGATCGGACATTAGTTCTTCTTAGACATCTGTTTCAGTTCTTTAAATCAGTAATTTTCTACAGAGCTATAGATGATTTTCAAGCTTCTCAAGTATGAATTAGCTTCTCCTGAGTAAAACAAGAACTGTGGGTTATTGAAACAAGAATTTGACTGGAAAATTGGAATATAGTTCAAGGTCCCATCTGTAACCTCCCACTCACACAACAACAACAACAACGAATAATACAGGGTCCGACAAAAAAAACAACCCAGCAGATTTTTTTGCTGCAGCAACCGTAAATCTCAACCGATTTGAATGAATCCGTTTTTAAATGAAAGGTACATAAATTCTTGAAAGATTGATGTAACGTTTATTAAGATAGCCTGCTTAGTTCCTGAGATATTGGCTCTCAAATTCAAAACAGTGATTTTGGCAGTGAACAAGAGGGATTATTAATTATTCTGCACTTCGTAATATAACGGATTCCTGCTACTGCTAAGGGCTATTGGAGGCTTTACAGGTGACACAGAAACTCCTTTTACTTCCACACTAAAGTATCATTAGCCCCAGCAGTAGGATTATGAAGTGCAACGGAATCGCTCTTGTTCTTTGCCAAAAGCTGTTTCGACTTAGAAGGCAAATATCTCAAGAACTAAACTGTGAATCAAAATCTAAATGCGGTTGCTACAGCGAAAAAACTGCTGGGTTGTTTTTTTGGCGGACCCTGTATTATTTTACAATACATTAGCCGAAATGGAGTTGTTAGCTTCTCATATAACAGAACACTTGATAGGCCCCGATTCGGCACGGCAGGGAATTCTGTTGATACGCTGTACCCAAGCGGGAATGCTCGAATCGACATTAGCAGCCTTGTCAAGCTGTCGCAAGCTGCGGGCTGCCATATAGTCTGTGGGCAATGCATGAAAACATGCACAATACGCAGCTTTTTCTTCTCCTCCCATTTTTCCTACCCATGTCTTCTTAACTAGCCCAGCCTGCACAATCCAATCAGCCACCAGGCCAGCTTCGAACGAGCTGCTCTCGCAAAGCTTGACACACGCGGCAAGGTGACCTAAATCTTCTTCTGCATTATGACCTAGAGACCTGCACGGGCCGCCTTTTTGACGGCCCGGCCCGGCCCGGCTTGTCCGGAAAACCCAATTTTTGCGGCCCGGGCCCGGCCCGGCCCTTATGAAAATGCGATTTTTGTGGCTCGGCCTGGCTGAAATCCTCTAAAAATCCTCTGCAGAGCGACCAGGCCCGACCCGTGCAGGTCTCTATTATGACCTATGCATATTGGGTCTCTGCCCAACCTACCTGCATTGCGCAGGTCTCGACAATAGCCACATGCACATGGTAAGCCGTTCGTAAATTTTGAGCACGGGTTCATTTCTTGATGTTCTTCTCCATATCGATAGATCAGGTTAGAAAACACGATGTCCAGCAGTTGGTTGGAATTGAACTCCTGATCGGAGTTGGTATGTTTGTGAGCTTCACAAAGAATGGCAAGAGTGTAGGGCAAACGCAAGTCAGGCTGAGGCAGTGGGCTTCCTTCAACAAGCAGCTTCTTAACTAGCTCAGCCTGCTCACCAGCAGAATCAGAATTTTCCAAATATTTGTGCACAAACGTTTCTCTGTTAACTTGCTTAGTTAGACCTGAAAGTACTGTTGTTTGGGTGCATTAGAAATGAAGATAAAATCCTGCATGCAAAACGAGCGCCACTCACAGGGTTCGTTCGGTTTTTGTATAACAAAATTCCCTGACCTTTCCCTGACTTTTTCGTGACCAAAGTCAAAATTCCCTGAGCAACCTTGGTCAGGAAACTGAAACCAATCTGAGAAAATTTTAAAAATTGGCTTTAAAGCGCATTTAAACGGTATTCAGAAGGTAAATTTCCAGTTTAAGTCGTAGTGAGAAGACCGATCTTCAAAATGGTGTTGTGTAAAGTGCTGACAAGACCATTTGGCGGCGAGATGTTTCTGCCGCCATCAAATTTTTCCCTGATCAGACAGCAAATTCCCTGACTTTGTTTGTTTGTTTGTTTAGATTCCACTGTCCTTTCGGACAGCTCAGGACACCCTGCGCTCTTATCAGAGCCTTTTAAAGGAGTGCCCTGCCTACAAACATCCCTCCCCTTTGCTCTCATAGAGTGCAACGGCAGCTCCGGTTCGGTTCCCATTTACCTACTGGCCATCACCGGCTTTCGGTGGTCTGGGTTGGGCTTTACGTTGACTACTTCCAGTCGCTTCGACCGGTTTTGAACCCACAAACAACTGCTCTCGCAGATGCCGGCGCCGCCGTGACACACGGGATGGCATAAGCTACCTGTGGCCAAGACGCGACTTTCACTGATTCCCTTAGTTTTATTAAATTCCCTGACTTGTCCATGACTCCCTGACTTTTCAGGTCCCGCAGGAACCCTGCACTCACCACACGACTAGGCCTAGCCCTCGTTGTCCAAACTAAACTTAGGTAAAGCTTACTGCGATCAACAGTAATGACGGGATTTTTCTGGAAAACAATTTTGCGTAATTTTCTGCTATTTGTTTGCAATTTCAAAAACCAAAATTGACAGCAAAACAAAGTTAGCCTCCCTTTAGCCGAGATGTATTTTAAGCGATTCTATCTGGAAGCTATCAGCACGAAATTTCAGTTTTAGCAATTTTTTAGGGGCTTCTAAGAAAGAGCGGTCGAAATTATAGCAAACAAAAATACCTAGAACTTCAACACACTGTTTAGGGCAACGGATATTGCAGACTTGGTCCGGTCTAGTGGTTACCAGCACCCAGAACGGTTCTTTAGGTGCGTTATGTTTCTCAAACTTGATAATGGAGCCATCCAGGCCGTCAAGAATAAGCAAAATATTCGCTTTGCAGCTTTTGCTGTATTTCTTGAGCAGGATTCTAGCGTTTTTGCGATCTTCGCCGCTCTGCATGAACTTGGAAGTCGACCATTCGATACATAAATCGAAGATCAGCTCAGTGCAGTCACGATCACGGTTGTGATTGGCCTTTACCAACTTCTTAGCCAACTGAATGTTTTTCTTTTCAGTGAAGTCGCAATACAAGGCCAAGTCAAACTGCTTTGCCAGAACAGTGTCAGAGTTCTGACTGCTCTCCACGGCCCATTGGCAGAGCAATTGCTTGACTCTAACCGATTTTCCTGTTGCCGCGTCTCCGCTGAGAACCATCAACTGGGGCGAACCTTCGTCAAAGCTGAAGCAACAAGTATCGCTGTCGTCTGCTTCAGTCTCATCCTCCACTTTCATTGAAAGCAACTTGGACTGGCATTTCGAAATGGAATAGAAGCGGTTTGGGGTCTGTCTACTTGGGTGAGCTTGAGGTCGTTCGATGCTCAGCTTCTGTTTGAAGTGTGTTTGGGCTCGGCTCTTTATTTTGACCAGTTCTTTCTTCTCCTCTTCAGTAAGCGGCACAGCAGGGCTGGCAGCTGAAACTGATTGTACTTAGACATTCTGGATATTCTTCTAATGTGTGTGACTTGAGGGTGCCGTACCACAACGGTAACAGTACCATATAGTAGCCGCACATTCAGACTTGGTGGTTGTACCATAATGTGAAGCAAGATTCAGAGTACGCCCTGTATAGGACCAACGTAATAGGCTAGGCTAACCCAACTGGATTGACTTTTCTTTGTAATATAGTTGCGGACAAAAGCTTCCTAGCCACCTGAAAAAACGTTGACGTTTTCGACACCAATCCCCACCCCCTGCGACTTTCAACCAACCAGCCCACCCCCTCTCTGAAGGTTGTAGTTTATGGACGGCCCCTAGGAGGAGTCTGTGGGAGCATGAAGTTCTCTTACTTTCAATTCTGTATCCGAGTTTCTCAAACTCTCGTCGCAACAAAACAGCTTCTCGTCGTGTGTCAGAGTGATCTGAAAGCGCCACTAACAGCTCGTCAATGCTTCTCAGCTTAGCCTTCAGGATGCTTTGCAATGCTACCATTTTGGATCCCTTGCCGATCTAAAAGCATCTATTTTCCTTAGTACTAACAGCACAGAGAGCATACATGTAACAGGTCATCCACCGAAGGGGGGAGGGGGGTTGGCGGTGGGTCTGAGCCAAAATTTTGGGAGGGGGGGTTTGGGCACTAAAATCGCTAATTTAGGCTGAAATACAGCTAAAAAGTGCTGTTTCGCAGGCGATTTTGATATTTTTGTGTCTGAAACTGTAAAAAAATCGCAAAAATTTGCTAAAAAATTTACTTGCCAAAAAATCAGAGTGGGGGTCGGCAAAATCGTCTCGGGGGTCCCCATCCTGGTGGTCTGACCTAAGTCTGGTGGGGCAGACTGTCGTGGTGCGAGTGGTGGCGCGGCAGAGGTATCCGAGTGGAGGTGGCTGTAGCAGCAAATGCGGTTTATTCAGGTAGCCGCACTGTAACAAGTAGTCAAGGCTAGCAGACAGCAAGATAGAGACCTGCACGGGCCACCTTTTTCACGGCCCGGCCCGGCCCGGCCTGTCTGGAAAACCCAATTTTTGCGGCCCGGGCCCGGCCCGGCCATTATGAAAATGCAATTTTTGTGGCTCGGCCCGGCTGAAATCCTCTAAAAATCCTCTGTAGGGCGCCCAGGCCCGGCCCGTGCAGGTCTCTACAGCAAGAGAGAGAGAGAGACACGCAGGCAGAATGACTTATCAGGGCAGCGCGCCGGTTAAATAAACATGTTGCCTGATGGTCCAAGCTGGCGTCTAATTCTAGCGCGGGGTGACAGCTCTATAAAACACCACTACATGCAAATACCGGAATCACACCTGAAACGCATGTGCACAATTATATGTACATATGCTGTATGTCAGGGATGTGAGGTGGGAAAAAAACACCGGAAAAAAACTGTTTTTTTCCGGAAAAAAACCGGTTTTTTTCCTAAGGGTCGGAAAAAAACATAAATCGCGGAAAAAAACTCAAGCTAAAAATAGCTATTTTACGTCATTTTTCGTTTAAAAAATGGACTTTTGCTATGTATAATAGGCCATACTGTCTCAAAACTGTTAGAAAAACAACAAAAAAGACCAAATTTGGCATGAAAAAACAAAAATGCAAACTGCTGTAAGAAAATTTGCATATAGCGTTATTTATGGAACCTGTCAGGCACTGTTTCATGCCTGTTTCGTGATTTATATCAATGTGACACGTGTATTTCTGGTCTAACAAGACTGAGGAAGGTGCTAGAAAGCGTTAGGAATCATAAAACCAGCCTAGGATACTCAGAACTTGGGCTGGAGTTTTTTTCCGCGATTTAGGAAAAAAACCGGAAAAAAACCGGAAAAAAACTGGAAAAAAACAGGCCGAGGTTTTTTTCGGAAAAATATACAACCCTGCTGTATGTACACACACTCACACGACACCACCCCCCTCTTCCATAGAGAGAGAAGAGTGATGAGCCGGCGGTACAGAAAGTTATAAAACAATGGCAGCAGTCATTTATCATAGATCAGGCGCTTAGGAGCTTGGATCTTCCACCAGTCGCGTAGGTTGTAGCGTTGCTGCTGCGGAGGTGTGAAAAATGGTGTTCCTGAATGAGCTGGCGACTGGTTAGGCGGTGCATGCTGCTGAGGCGTTTGCAGACTGTGTCCTACTTCAGCCCAACCAGCTTGATGGTTTGTGTGTTGTTGTTGCTCATCATCAGAGGCAAGAGGGGTGTTGTAATGTCGTTTGCAGCGTCTGGCATTGACAACTTGTCCATCCTCAAGCCTGTAGGTCTAGTAGCCCAAGACTTCTACAATGGTAAGTGGTTGAGTGTATGGCGATTGACCCTTGCGAACTTGAACTGCCGGCTTCTTCACACAAACCTTCTCCCCCCTCTGAAATGGACCAGGAAAATGAATTCTGCCAATGAGGCGGCGATCCACTTGGAAAGTGCGCGCTGAGTTGGGTGGTGTGCTAGCAGCAGTAGGTTCTGGCTTGGCAATCGGCTGGGCAAACTGGAATGGAAGTCGTGCTTGTCTTCCAAACATCAACTCAGCAACGCTTTTGCTCTGAGCAGTAGGTGTAGATAGATAGATAGATGGCAAGAAATTCAAGCATGGCAGCATCCCAAATATGACGATTTGGACTGAGAGGTAGTGTTTCGATAATGCCCTTGAGAGTTCCATTGAATCTCTCAACTAATCCATTGCATTCTGGACTGTATGGAGTAATGTGCATGTGCCAAATGCCTCTGCTGGTCAAGAAGTTGACAAATGTGTGGCTGGTGAACTGGGGACCATTGTCACTGAGAATCTGCGCAGGATGACCGTATCTGGCAAAGAGTTCAGTGAGCTAGTTGATGATGATAGTACTGCTAGTGTCCTCAGTCCTCAGCACTTCTGCAAAACTTGATATGTAGTCGATGAACACTACACAGTAGCCGTGACCATCAGGAGCATTGGCGAATCGACCGGTAATGTCGATAGCCAGTTCAGTGCAAGGTGCAGTGGGTCTTGGCCTCTCCTGGACTGGAACCTTGGTCCTTGGCATTGACTTGGAGCTCTGCTCGCATGGCTGGCACGATTTGACAGTGTGAGCCACAATGAGAGTCCATGCCAGGCCACCAGTAGCTGATGCGAAGCAGGCGTTTCATTCGATCGATGCTCAAGTGTCCCTTGTGTGCAAGCTGAAGAACTTGGCGCCACAGTGTCCAGGGTAGTATGACCCGGCCTTCGTAAGAGATGCATCGATCATCGAGCGATTCCCACACTGACTTTTAGGAGTGCAGAGACTTAGGAAGTTGAGACTTGGGAGTGCTTTTCTTGAGGTGCTGGGTGACCAGCTGAAGCAGTAGATCCCTTGCAGTAGCTTGCTGGAGGCATTTCCAAGTTGGGCTTTTGGGTGTCTCAGCCACAGCATGAAGAGCGCGAATGAAGGGATCCTGCACACTATCATGTGCAGAATTGACATGCTTCTCAGGGATGCGACTTGGCAGGCTTGAGAGAGCATGTTGAACTTGCCAGGAATGTTTTAACTGAGAAGTTGAACATACTTAGGCGTTCGAATGAATGCTGGAACTTAGCACTTTGACGGCCCTTGCCACATTGCTTGAGCAGCAAAGTGAGCGCTTGGTGATCAGTCCTGAGGGTGAAGTGACGGCCCAGGAGGAATTTTTCCCAGTACTCAGCAAAGAACATGGTGGCGAGAGCTTCTCGTTCACTGGCTGAGTAATTCCTCTGGCGTTCATCTAGTGTGTGGATACCACAAGCCATTGGTCACTCTTTGCCATTGGGTTGGATCTGGCTGAGAGTTGCATCAATTCCACAGTCACTGGCATCAGCTGTCAGGATCGTTGGTCTGTTGGGATCGAACAGAGCCAGTTGAAGATCTGTAGACACAGCTGCTTTGAGTGCATCAAAGGCTTTCTGCTGTTGAGGACCCCAGATAAACTCGACATAGTCTCTAGGGGTCTTGCCGAACTTGCTTGGTGCCTTCCGTGTGAGAGCTCTGAGCGGTTCTGCCAGCTGATGCAGCTCAGGGATATACTCAGACTGGTAGTTGAGCATAAGCATAAGCACATGAAACATTGAACTTCATTCTTGGTTGTTGGCACAGGAAAGTTGAGGATGGGCTGTAAATTCTCTTTGCCTGGTCTGATGCAACCAAACGATGCCACTCAGCCCAGGAACTTGACCTCAGACTGAGCGAACTTGCACTTCTTCACATTGAGCTGGAGGCTGCAACCATTGGGTTGACCACTGTTGCCCGATCCACCTTGGTCCAGATGCCCAAATCTGCCAACTCCTGGATGGCCTTGAGTGCTCCGTCATAGTGAAGGATAGAGTGGAATCGACCTGAGCTTGGACTCATATGGCTTGAAATCTGGCTCCAACTCTATGTGATGCACAAGGTCTGGGATGAGTCCCATCTCTGGACTCAGAAGTGCAGGGTACTGCTGAGTGATCACTTGGTTGTAGTCTTGTGCAGTAGAGACTGAACCTGAGGGTGGTCGATGTGTCCCTGCTGACTGACCCTGTAGTGTTTTGACGGAAAGAGATCCACCAGAGAGTTGTAGATCCAGCGCTTGAATGCCGTCCTTGCCCAAAACAGGAGAACACTGGGGTGGACGCACATAGAAGAGAGCTTGAGCTGAGCGGCCCAAGTAGCTGACTCTGCATGGAAACGTCCTCAGAACGTCCTTGGCCTTGATTCTGCTGCAATCGAAGTTGCGCAATCTGCAGTCAGTTGGTGTTGTCTGAATCCCAGGGAATATCTGGTGTACCAGCAGTTCTGGCAGACCAGATATGTCAGCTTGGCTGTCCACAGCACAGGTGAGCAGTTGAGCAGGTTGTCGTGGTGGTTGAAGTTGCATCATAACCTGGAAGGCCTGCGTCACTGCGCCCATTGAGACAGAACCCACTGACTTGGTTCAAACATTTCCCTGACGGGTCCTCAGATGGCACACGGTCTGGAAATGTCCTCTGATACCACAGAAGTTGCATGTCTGATAACGGGCTGGGCACTGGTTCCGCGATATATGTAGACTGTTGCCACAGTATCCACACTTGGCGTTAGACTTCTGAGGTTGACTACGCGATTGCTGAGGTGATTGTGGCTGTGCCTTGTTCTTCTTGACAGGTGGCTTGCTTCTAGCTGACTTGTGAATAGCAGAAACAGAGGATCTGGAAACGTGGAGGGTGTTTGATGTTTCCGCAATGGCTGACTGATCTGCCCTAGCAGTCTCAGCAGCTTGGAGTAGGTTGGAGAATTCCTCCAGGTTGGGCTCTGTGTGGCTGAGCAGCTGTTCCTGAACAAGCTGGTAGACATTGCCGATTGCACACACTATCTGCAGCGCAATGAAGTAGTCGATGGTCTTGTTTTCCAGCTCACACTCCTTAGCAGCTTTTCTGAGGCGACACAACAGTTCATTTGCCGTTTCTCCCGGGAGTAGTGTGATGGATGTGAAATCTTTGTAGGCCCGAACTGTTGATAATTTGACCTTGAATAGCTGGTGGGGTGCTTCTTTGTACTGTTGATGTGGTGTGGTGGCTCTGTCCGATGCGGTGCTGTTTCGGAAACGGTTGAACGCATCAGGTCCCAACCGGTTTGTGATGGCCAAATTGCGCTGGTTGTCTGTCATGGCTACACCGGCTCTGGCTTCCTGACTGTCGATCCAGAGTTCCATCTTGGAGATGAAGTCATCCCATGAACGTGGTTCCGGACTGCCATGATAATGAGAGTGGTTGGCCAAAGTTTCCATTCTTGTGAGGTTTGTATCAGTAAAAACGATTGAAAATTCGCAAAAATATACGTAGACCTGCTTTAAACCTACCGTAACGTTGGAAATTTTGGACACCCATGACATAAAATCTGTCTCCAAATAGTGTACCCCGGGTACACAATCCGGCACTAAGTGCCAGTTAGTGTACCCCGGGTACGCTATCTGGAGGGGTACCCTATGCAGCACTCTCCGGTACATGCAAATACCGGAATCACACCTGATTGATACGCACGTGCACAGTTATACGTACACACGCTGTATGTACACACACTCACATGACACAGACCTCCCAGACAACCCCTGTTACAAATATGACAGAGATTAAGTACACAGAAGGGACAACTACCCGACCTGGGAAGGGGGTGAGGGGGGTTGGCCTTTCCAGCAGGGGGTAACCCAATCCCCCAAACCCCCTAGTACAGTCAGGCACTTAACGACGTTTATGGTGCCGGCACCATACATCGTACCGGTACCTAGGGTAGTGGCAATATATATCGTACCGGTACCTAGGGTAGTGGCACCATATATGGTACCCCCATGTTCGGGGCCTGTAGTGGTACCATATACTGTATGGTGTCGATACCATAAACGGTGTTATGTGCCTGAGACTGTAGTACATGTATGACTCTCCCCCAAACGGAGTTCTTTCAGACAATTTTTCTCATGCTCCTCCTCCACCTTTGATTTTCCTGGCAAGTAATTTTGCAGCAAAAACCGCACATTGCAACTGTTCTTGAGCTGGAATTAGTGACATTTTTTCACAGCTTTTTAGCTCAAAATAATTTTTTCAGCTATTTATTGGGGTTTTTAGTACTCTACCCTTCTCTCATAATATGGGTTCAGACGCTCTATTCCGGTGCCAGACCAGCCAACCAACTCCCTCTCCAGTGTTGTTCCCAGTAAATTTACTGAGTAAAAAATCGAGTTACCTAGTTACGAGTTTAGTAACATTCAGTTTATAGTATTAAAGATAGACGCTTTGACCATAGGTATCTAGTTTGGAGTCTAAATTCTAAAAAATTCTGGGGTTTCATTCAGGTTCTATTTGATTCTAGGGTCTCTCACAAAGAGGGCACGTGGTTTCAGTTCAGTTCAGTTTATGCCGCAACAACTCTACCTACACCACGTTTTACTGGTGCTAAACTGCATTGCTTGCGCAAAAAAATACAGAATACTTTTTGGCATTCGCAACGGTTTATGTATACTGAACTGTATGCAGATGTAACTATGTACAGGTCATCCGTCAAAGGGGGTTGCGAGGTTTGAGTGCGACCAGGGGCATTGAGCCCAAATTTGGAAGGAATAAGATGCATTTTGCGAGAAAGTCAGCTTTGGTGCCTAATAGGGCGAGCAGGGTCATCTCACGGACCTGGCTGATATTTTAAATCTCCATAATTGGAAAGCAACTCAAACGGTATTATTTTTTGATATAATAGTGGAAAAGACTGAAGTTCTAAAGTAATATACGCATTTGTCATAATAGCCAAATAAGAACTGTAGTGGTCCAAGATTTCTCCTACCTCAGATGGCATGGCGCGATGTTCCATTTACGAGGTTTGACTGTACTACGTATTTCTAGGACTTCAACTGAACTTATGCAAGCTTACCTTATTATTCATCTGATCCTCATCATTTTCGCTCAGAACGTTAGCTTTGTAGAGTGCAGCAAACACCTGATCAGGTATCAGTTTATCAAACGCACCTCTGATCTCCTTTGAATCCATAAGCTTGCACTCATCAGCAGGAAGAACCATCTTGAGCAGCAACTTATCAAATTATTATGCTCTCACTTCAATCACATGCTAAGCACTGCATAGCAGTGTTCTGTTAGAACAGCAACAAGGACATTATTATACAGTTGGATTTCTAACTTTATGCCGATTAGTAAGTAATATTTACTGTCCGAACAGATAACAAATTGAGCAGATCAAGGGGAGGGCTGGGCCGTTTGTCCGGCTAGCGCCCTACCCCGTAAATACTTGGACAGGTCCAATTTATGGACACTATTTTTGAAACTGGACACCGTGCGTGCATTTACAATATTTGCAGGTAACTGATTCCAAACAGGTACTATTCTATTGGCAAAGAAATATTTGCGAACATCCAGATTTGTACGCTTCTGATACAACTTTAGGTTATGCCCCCGAGTACTTGTTGCAAAAGGAAACTAGAAAAATTGCTCAACTGGTATATCAACGAGTCGCATTAGAATCTTGTACACCATTACGAGATCACGAATCAACCTTCGTTCCTCCAAGGATTGAAGACTAAGCACTTTTAAACGTTCATGATAGGTTAGACCTCTCATACCTGGTAAACGACGGGTGAAAAGACGCTGTACTCTCTCAATTAGTTCAATATCTTTCATCAGATACGGATTCCAAATTTCAGTTGCGTATTCCAACTTAGATCTGACAAATGTTTTGTACAACCGAATAAGCAAGCTCTGGTCTCGACTATGAAAGGTTCGAAAAATTAGGTTCACAGCTTGAAAGCCTTTAGTTGCCACATTACGACAATGCAAAGAAAATTTTAGATCCTTAGAAATAGTTACCCCTAAATCAAGTACGCTTGGAACAGCAGGTAATTGGACATTATTTATACGATACTCTGTTTTTGCGTTACCATACCCGAGATGTATAACTGAGCATTTTTGAATCGCCACCGATAATTGAAGCGTTCAGACGAAGAAATGCCTCAGTCCACTTTTTGAAAAAATTGAGTTCTACTCGGCAGCACAATCCCCTAACTATAGACATGTTAAATACAAATCAGTTAATCTGAAAACATTCTATGTCATAAGTTACACCAACGCAATTTTTTAACAGTGCTCGAAATTCAGTTGAAGAAAAGCCTAAGTCCAAGTCAAGAACCTCAATATTCACACACAAAATTAGAACTTTGGCCTAGACAGCTGAAAGTTGATACACTAACACGTACGTAGTATAGCCGAGTTCTCAAATTCCTGAAAAGGAATCCCAGATTTGATGCTTCAATTCGAGGATACAGTAATCGATCTGCTTAACTATTGAATCAAAATTTCGAATTTGATGTTCTGGCTTACTAATCAGAATTTTGACTTAAAAATCGGGGGTTTAGAGTACTTTTCGACTACTTTTAGAAGCATCGGTCCAAATACGTTTTTGAAGAAAAAAATTTTCGACCCCATTTCGGCCCCAATAGCTTATCTGTAACCCCTAAAATCTATGCTCTATATTTCGGATTACTGTAGCGCTATCCTTAAGCTACAGAATGGTGGCAAGAACGCTGGCGTATGCCTACAGGTTCTGGAGTAAATTAGCTAATGGCTGAAAATCACAAATTTTTGCGTCATTTACTAAGGTTGATAACATTTTGAAATAAGATTTCTCATTCAATAATCATTGTTTAAACTCAAAAATCGGGGGCCTTAGAGTACTGATAGACTAGTTAAAGAAACTTTGATCGAATGTCGCTTTTGAAGACAAAAATGGGCCTTGCGCCACCTTTTGGCTCCTTATTCTGCAATCGTTCAACGTAGGTTTTACATTTCAGATTATTGTAGCTCTACTTCTAAGCTGCAGATTGATGGCAAGATTGCTAGTCCGCTACCCGGAGTTCTGGAAGGCAATCAAGCCTACTAGCTAGAACCGCTGACTTACTCTTACTGATCTTTTATAAATTTGTGACTATGGACTTAGGCTGTTTTATGGTTTAGACCTTAAAACAGCCTAAGTCCACTATCACAAATTTTTAAAAATATGCTAAACAGGAAACATGTGGTGGCCCAAACTCAGGTGCAGAGTAGCACTGGTATGGGCCTCTTTTGGCATAATACACTTTAGGCCATAGCATTTTGCACAATTTATTTCAGGCTGGCCGAAAACTTTGAACGCGTTTTTCTCGTTTCATCTATTTATGGACTGAGGCATTTCTTCGTCTGAACGCTTCAATTGCATATGTGTAGCCCATTCAACAACCCTTTCCAAATCTGCTTGTAAACCTAAGTTTAATTTGTTTCGCGGTACCGCGAAATATAATTTAGCATCGTCTGCATATAACTTGATATTACAGTACTGTAACACGTTTGCTAGGTCATTTATATATATCAAAAATAAAACTGGGCCTAGTAAACTCCCCTGAGGCACCCCTGAAGTGACTGGACACTTTCCTGAAAGTGCACCGTCTACACATACAAACTGAGAACGATTCTTAAGATAATTCTCCAACCAAGCCAAAAGAGATCCCGCAACACCAATTTTAATTAACTTTTTAACAAGTTTTGGATGTGAGACGCTATCAAAAGCTTTGGCTATATCCAAATAAATAATGTCGAGAACTTTTCTACTGTCAATAGCTTCAGTCCATTCATTTAGACAAGCCAAAAGCTGTGTAACGGTCGACTTTTTAGCTAAAAAGCCGTGCTGGGCTTCCGAGATTATATTATTACGCTTGAGAAAAGTGACTAGCTCCTCCCTTACAATTGATTCCATAACCTTACTACAAACGCAAAGTAAACTAATTGGACGATAATTTTTAGCACTTGACAAAACCCCCTTTTTATGAATAGGAACTATTTTGGACGTTTTCCAATCATCTGGCACCACACCAGAAGCAAAGGAAAAATTAAATAAACGTTCCAATGGTTTCGCAATTACTGAAGCAATATTTCGGATAAAAAACTGTGGGTAACCATCCGGCCCAGAGGAATTTTTAGGCTCAAGCATTAAAATGTGATCAAAGACCCTCTGTTCATCGATATGTATCCTGCTCAATCGATTATCATGTGGGGCGATGGCAGGAATTAGTATTCCATCATCCCTAACAAACACAGAGGCAAAAAACTTATTAAACTCAGAAGCTTTTTCAACAGATTCCAGAATTACGTTGCCGGCATCACCAATCAAAGCGGGTACTTCCGTTTTACACGTCAATTTTGATTTAACATAAGCCCAAAATTTCCTATCAGATTTAGACTCCAAAATCTTACACTCCTTTAAGTACTCGTCCCTACGCTTTAAACGCCTAGACTCTGAAGCAGCGTGTAACCAATTGCGGTAATTCTGATCAGTTGGATATTTTCTATACAACTTATGCAATGACTGTTGTGTCGTGTGTGACCTTCGAGTAGCGAAAGACCATTGTGTGTGTTTTGGATGAAGATCACACAGACCCACGAAAGTTTCGATGCAACTATCTAATTCTTTACAGAACAGACTCCAAAACTGATTTACATCTACACACCGGTCAAAATTACGCACCCAGTCAACGCTACTTAAATATGCATAAATTGACTCGTAATCAGCTTGTTTAAAATTTCGGAAAGACTTTTTGTTATTTACTATTTCTACATTTAAAGGACCAAGCAGACCTTTCACTTTAAAGTGATCGGAGGTACTAAAAGGTTCGTGAACCCCAACTGCCGTGACCAGTCCTGGCTCATTGGATAAGACCAAATCCAAAATATTACCTTTCATATGAGTAGGTTGCAATACAAACAAGAGCACATGCCCCTAACAGTAAAAGAACAAGCAGAATGTATGGTAGCAAAACAAGATGGGATATGTCACCACAATGACATTTTTTGTGTTGCCACATTGAAAATTTTCTCTCCCTGGGGGTCCTCAAAGCATTGTACACATACATGGGCTACGCAACTAGACACGACCAAAATTTATTTGGGGGGTTTCACCCAGAGGGGGGTTCAAAATTTCAAAATGCTCCAAAACGCCTGGAAATGCGTTTTCAGCACGCTTTTTTCAGTAAGGACACCAAAAATCGCTATTTTAAACTGCAAAATAGCGTTTTAGAGCTAAAACAAGCAAAAAGGGCTTCCAAAAATCCCGATTTCTCTTAATATTCGGTTTCCAGAGGCTTTTCAAGCGAATTTTAGGCTTAAAATTCGTGATTTCTGAGCCAGCTTGTTAGTACTGGAGCCACTAACGGAGATTTCCGCTTATAAGACCACCATAGTCAGAAGAACATGGTCTTTAAATAGGTTTTTGTTTCCAGTTATAGGACCATGGTCTTCTAATAGGTGGTCTGAAAACTGAGTTCATTGACATCCATTTTCCAGTTAAAAGACCATGGTCTTAATTAAATTGGCCAATTTTAACACGCAAGTAAAGGATTTTTAAGTGAACAAAAGCTGTCTATCGTTAGAAAACAAGGGCAGAAGTACATTCGAATGTAAAATACGATATTCTGGTCTTTGTTTTCGACACAATACAGTAGTACCCTGCTACACTTCAACACTATGTCCTTGAAAAATTTCAAAGAAAGTTTTACAAATTAACCTTAAAATGGGCAGGAATTCCAGGAACAACCATCTACGTCAAGATCAATTTAATGTTTGGCCAAAAGTCCGTTTTTTATGCGAAATAACATTTCCGGTTATAAGACCATGGTCTTCAAAAGGGCGCCAAAAAGTGACCCTAAATTTGGGCATTTTCCAGTTACAAAACCAGGCCTTGTAAGTGGAAAACTCCGGTACTGGTATACTGGTATTTTTGGGTCGGAGGTCCCTTAACCTGTCTCAGGCGGGGGTGAGAGGGAGGGGGTTGGCCTTACCAGCAGAGCAGGGAAGGGGGCGTTAAACCTAAAACCGCCCCAGTACATGTGTGCTTGACATGCAATTATAAATTCTGTGATTTCTATTTCCTACTCTGCATTTCAAACGCCCAACACAGATGCACAAAACTGCTTGCGCAGTGAAGCTGATAAAAACTTGATTAGTTGTTCAGAGTCAGACGTAATCTTGTCAAAATCATAGACCAGAAGCCCACAACCCAACAGTGGATCAAGGTTTGCACCTGTGTCTCTCAGCTCCAGCTCCATGATTACAGAGTCTGGAGACTGGTTAAAAATTTCGGCAAGCTGTTGAATATCTGGCCGCGAGCGCCAGGCTTTGCCAAGACCAGCGCCAGGCCACGGTACAAGCAGAAAATCAAGGAAACTATCAGCAACAGTTTCCCATTTCTCAGCGCAACCTTTAGGAAACTTGTTTAAGAAATGCAGAAGGAGTGGGGGAAAACTGCACATCTCACGAATTTGCTCATTCTTCTGAAGCACAGGCATCAAGTGAGAACTTGTATCGATTGCCTTCATAACTGCAATCTGCTGTTGCAGACCCAGTGGACAAATGGAGAATTGAGTGGAGGGACACTGAACCAATGGCACTATGTCAGGCCCAGTTATTATGAGAAGTGCATAAGAGAAACTGCAGGACTCCTTGTTTCGGAGTCGCGCTTCGAGCTCTCTACAATTCGGTCTGCCTAGTGCGTAATCTTCAATGACAATCAGTGTACGCAACCTGTGACCGGAGTACTGGCTTTGATCAGGCGAGTCGGTCATTTTGCTAACTGGCCATGGGTACGGACGCCTGTGAGCTCTGTGAACCATTTCAAGAACGCTATCATAGCAAACGGCTGGTAACTGGGCAGCATTGACATGCAGCACAAGGTCAAAGCTCTGGGAGAGACCAAGTTTCTTTGCCCAGTCACTGATCAACTGAGTGACCAGTGTGGACTTGCCGCTGCCCCTGTTGCCAACAATCACAACTGGACCAAATGCGAAGGCCTCAGGCGTTAGCTGGCGGTCCCAATCCTTCCTGCTCGTGTTCCCTAATTCGGTCAACCGGGTTTTGACCGTGGAGTAGTTTTTGGGGAAGCGCCTGGCACAGAACTCTAGATACTGTTCATAAGCATCAAAGCTGTTTTCAGCTTCGTCAATGCTGGGGTAGCGAAATCTGGTAGGCGTATGGACACTGGTTTGGCCTGAGTAAAATCGATCTGGAGAGTCGAGCAGACTTGGACTAGTAGTCAGTACTTCACCCTATAAATAGGGTAGTTGCACAAGAATTCTGACCTTGGACAGTTGGGGAAATACGACATGCATGGTATCGGTACCATATATGGTACCCCTTCGATCGAGGCCTCAGGAGATACCATACGTAACAGGTCATCCGCCGATGGGGGGAGGAGGGTTGGGGGGTCTGGCGCCGGCCGGGGGAGGGGTCTGAGCCAAAATTTAGGGGGAGGGGGTGGGCACAAAAAAACGCTCAAAAATCGAGAAAAATCGCAATTTTGTGGCTAAAAATTGCCAAAAATCGCTAATTTGGGCTGAAATACAGCTAAAAAGTGCTGTTTTGCAGGCGATTTTGGCAATTTTTGTGTGTGTGAAAGTGTAAAAAATTGCAAAAATTTGCTCGACAACTTACTTGCCAGAAAAATTTTAGGGGGGGGTCGGTGAAATCGTCTCGGGGGGGGGGGGGGGGGTCCCCATCCGGGGGGGGGGTCTGGCCTAAGTCGGGTGGGGGCAGACCCCCAGACCCCCCTGTTACATGTATGCCATATGGTATCCCTTCGATCGAGGCCTCAGGTGATACTATTATTGTACAAATACTGTAGGCTAGCACTAGTGATGTAAAAAATTAATTTAATTGTAATTGAAATTCGCATAATTGGCCCGTTTTTAATTTCAATTCAATTAATTTAATTTAATTGAAATTCAAAAGTTGGGCCATAATTTAATTGTAATTGAATTGAAATTCGCCTGGAATTTCAATTATATTTTCAATTATTTCCTGTGGTGAAAATAAGGAAATACGTAAGTATTACTAGAGTATTAGAGAATGACTTCAAACAAAAACCTATTAAGGGTTTGTCTTGTCACCTCTGTATACTGACCTCGGATGGATGGATGGATGTCCGGGCGTGGCCGTAGCCCCTGTGTTAGGTGACACTGCCCTTCCTTCGCTGCCTTCACTACTAGCAGGCACACATGCTCAATGTCAGTCTGGGCCGGTCTCAGTGGTAGCTGTCCCCGTTCCCGTTTGTCCCAACACATGTGTGGTTGCTATTGTAGCTTTAGGTGCTTAGGCAGCTCCAGTCGGTTCCCATTTACCTACTCGCTGTCGCTGTCACCAGCCTTTGGTGGCCTGGGTTGGGCCTTGTGCCGACCACGAACTCTTTGCGGCAAGAAACTTGCCCCGCCGAGTGGATGAACACACGACCACGCGCACAGTGGCTTTGCGGCCTAAACCACTGCACCAACTGTGCCGGCTTATACTGACCTCACTTTGTTTTCTAATGTTTTATGCTCTGCTTTTTAGTTTGTAGTTTATAAAAGTCAAAACAGTAATTTTTGGATGTATGGTGGGTTGACACCCTCTTTTGGCGAAGGTACCTAGGTAGGAAGTGATGTTGCACAAAACTGCTGAAAACCTTTAGATTATGTACTGGTATATAATAATGAAATAACTGTAAATTTTTGCCCAGAATGCAATTTTATGCGTTTTTAAAAGGAAAGTTTTTGACATTTTCTCGCCTGGTTGGACAGCAGCTGTCTCTAAGCTTTTACATGGACATTTTTTCGATGTTCTGGGTCACTGTCACTGTTTTTAACAGCAAAAATGCACCAATTTTCCAAAAATTGAAAAAATAAGTGAAAAAAATTGCATAATTGAAATTGTCCAAGGTTCCATAATTTAATTGAAAATATAATTGTAATTGAAAATAATGGAAAACTGTTTCAATTAATTTAATTTAATTTAATTGAAATTAAAAACTGAGCCCATAATTTAATTGTAATTGAATTGAAATTCAGATTCCATAATTTTACATCACTAGCTAGCACTTCGGCTGAGGGAGTGGTAAATTTTCAAATCGTGAGGGGGGGCTGAGGGGTAGCGGCGGGTGATGGGGATTGAGGGGATGATAAGCCAAAAAGTCAGATTTTTGGCTAAAATCAAGGTTTCTGGCTTATTTTTCGTTAAAAGTGGCAAAAATAAGCTATTTTTCAAATTTCAAACACGAAAATTTCTAAAATCGCCTGAAAAATAAATGCATTTTGCATTTTTAGCTGTATTGGAGCCCAAATTAGCGATTTTTTGCGATTGACCACTAACTACAAACTCGGATAGCTGGCTGAATTGATTACTAGCCACTAACTACAAACTGAAAAGCCTGAAAGCTTGGACTACTAACCACTAACTACAAACTAAAATTTGGTTGGGAGCTAGGTCTAATTATGACAAGTAAAATCGTGCAAAATAAAATAAGTAAGTAAAATTGTTAGTGAAACAAAAATTGAAGCGTACAGCCGAAGAAATGCCTCAGTCCATAAATAGATGAAACGATAAAAACGCGTTCAAAGTTTTCGGCCAGCCTGAAATAAATTGTGCAAACTGCTATGCCCTAAAATGTATTATGCCAAAAGAGACCCATACCAGTGCTACTCTGCACCTGAGTTTGGGCCATCACATGTTTCCTAATTTGCATATTTTTAAAAATTTGTGAAAGTGGACTTAGGCTGTTTTAAGGTCTAAACCATAAAACAGCCTAAGTCCATATTCACAAATTTAAAAAAGATCATTAAGAGTAAGAGAGCAGTATAACTAGTAGGTTTGATTGCCTTCCAGAACTCCAGGTAGTGGACTAGCAATCTTGCCATCAATCTGCAGCTTAAAAAAAGAGCTACAATAATATCAAATGTAAAACCCTCGTTGAGAGATTCCAGAATAGAGAGCCAAAAGGTGGCCCACCAAGGTCCATTTTATTCTTCAAAAGCGGTATTCGATCAAAGTTTCTTGAACTAGTCTACTACCGGAGATTTCCGCTTATAAGACCACCATAGTTAGAAGACCATGGTCTTTAAATAGGTTTTTGTTTCCAGTTATAAGACCATGGTCTTCTAATAGGTGGTCAGAAAACTTGGTTCATTGACACCCATTTTCCAGTTAAAAGACCATGGTCTTAGTTAAATTGACCGATTTTAGCACACAATTTTACTGTTTTTTAAGTGAACAAATGCTGTCCATCGTGAGAAAACAAAGGCAGAAGTACATAATATAGATAAAACATGATTCTGATTTTTGTTTTGAACGCAATACAGTACCTGCTATGCTTCAACACAACCTTTCTTTTTGTAATTTCAAGTAAAGTTTTACAAGTCAAGCGTAAACTGGTCAGGCATGTCTGGAACAGTCATCTAGTTGAAAAACAAATTCAACTATTAGCCAAAAATCCTTTTTTGCTATGAAATAACATTTTCCAGTTATAAGACCATGGTCTTCAAAAGGGCGCCAAAAAGTGACCCTAAATTTGGGCATTTTCCAGTTATAAGACCAGGTCTTATAAGTGGAAAACTCCGGTAGTACTCTAATTTTTTAAAATTTTTAAGTCTAAACACCATACATGTAACAGGTCATCCGCCGATGGGGGAGGGGGGGTTGGGGGGTCTGGCGCCGGCCGGGCCATACACCATACGGCCGCCTGTTGCATGTATGCTAAACACTGATTATTGAATGAAAAATTTGATTTCAAAATTATATCAACCTTAGTAAATCATGGAAAAATTTTTGATTTTAAGCAGTTTAGCGAATTACTCCAGTACCTGTGGGCGTACGCTAGCATTATTGCCACCATTCTGTACCTTAAGAATAGCGCTACAATAATCTGAAATATATAGCATAGATTTTAGGGGTTACAGTTACAGATAAGCTATTGGGCTGAAACGGGGTCGAAAAACTTTTTCTTCAAAAACGCAATTCGACCGATGCTTCTTAAAGTAGACAAAAAGTACTCTAAAATCCTCGATTTTTAGGTCAAAATTCTGATTAGTAAGCCAGAACATCAAATTAGAAATTTTGATCTAATAGTTAAGCAGATTGATTACTGTAACTTCGAATTGAAGCATCAAATCTGGGATTCCTTTTCAGACGTTCGAGAACTCGTCTATACTATACTCGTCTAGTGTATCAACTTTCAGCTGTCTAGGCCAAATTTTTAATTTTGGGTGTGAACATTGAGGCTCTTGACTTGGACTTAGGGACCGTCGTTTAATTAAACTTGCGCCGCGCAAATTGGCTCGCGCAAAAGCAAATTGCGCCGCGCAAATTTCTCACAGTTTGCGCCGCGCAATTTGTTTTTGCGCGGCGCAAAGAACTTTTGCGCGGGGAGGAGGCTTCCAGCCGCAAAAATCTCAGAGCGCCATGTGGCGAGCGGCCGCCTGTTTACGCCGGATCAATTAGCGGGTGCATCAAATGATACAACAGTTTGACAGTTGAACAAAGGCCGCAGACAGGCAGGCTATGCGAACACATGTTGAGCAGACAGAGCTTGCAACTCGTGGGAGCTAACGTGCTCGCTCTGTGGCTTCAAATGACTTCAAATGCGACTTGTTTATGTATGGTTTATAAAATATGGTTTGTTCAATATGAATTAGAAAGAAAATAGTTTAAAAATCTCGATAACTGAGTAAGAAAATTGGCAAGAAGACTGTGGCAAGACAGACAAGCAGTTGAAAACAGACTGGACGGGTCTAGATGATTGAAGTCGGGAGGGCCACCTGTGTTCATATATCATTGCGCTGGTCTTTGACTTCATCGAGTGTGCCGCTATTCTATTCAGAGCTATAAAGCTCAAGCCCTTTAGGTGGTACCTTATGCCAAGTCAACAATGATGCACCGGCTTTAGCGTTAATCTACTGACCGAAGGGCAGGCAGCGAGCACAGCCGCAATTTTCAAAGGCTGCTTGGCTGGAGCAGCCAACGGCGCGCAAAAAGAAATTTGCGCGCGGTCAGCTCGTCCGCGCGCAATTTCATTTTGCGCGGCGCCGTCCAGAGATTTTTGCGCGGCGCAATTTACTTTTGCGCGCGGGAAACTTGCACGGCGCAAGTTTAATTAAACGACAGTCCCTTAGGCTTTTCTTCAACTGAATTTCGAGCACTGATAAAAAATTGCGTTGTTGTAACCATACATGGGCCGGGGGGTAAGGGGGGTATACCCCTCCCCCTCGGCCAGCCATACCCCCCCTTGGCCGGCCCCAGAGGGAGGAAATTTTCGCTTATTTAAGGCAAAATAGGCGTTTTTTGGCCTTTTTCGGGGGACCCCCCCCCCGAGGTCTGCAACCGCCCCTACCCCCCTCCGGATTTTTCCGGCCCATGTATGGTTGTAACTTATGAGATAGAATGTTAGTTAGGGGATTGTGCTGCCGAGTAGAACTCAATTTTTTCAAAAAGTGGACTCAGGCATTTCTTCATCTGAACGCTTCAATTAGTATGTACTTGTGTACTAACCAAAATTTTTTTCAGTCGATGCTCACTAAGTTGCGATGCAACAGCTCCTTGAACGCTTCTCTCTACATCTTCCCGTAACGTCTCCAAACCCTAAATATCCAATGTAACTTTAGAATGATGCCAACTCAGCTGGTCGAGTGGTTAGGCCAGCGACTGGCCTGCGCGTGTGTCACAAAGACGAGTCGATGGCACGTACGTACCTAGGCTGTCTGGCGCGCCTGTGCCAGCTCAGCCAGTTTCTAAACGCCCTGACTAACTCATCTCACTATTATTTAACTCAAGTTTAAACTTCAGGCAGGCATGCAGGTTTGCTCACATGTCTAACAAGCATACATGTAACAGCTCCGGGGGGCCGACCTGGAGGAAGGGGGGTAGGGGGGTTTCGTCAGGTGGGGGTTTGAGAGGGGTTTCGCCCAGAGGGGGGTCCTAAATTTCAAAAACCTCAAAAACGCCTGGAAATGCGTTTTTAGCACTTTTTTCCGAAAAGACGCTAGAAATCGCTAGTTTAAGCTGCCAAATAGCGTTTTCGAGCTAAAAACAAGCAAAAAATGACAAAAGGGGCTTCCAAAAACACCGATTTCTCTTAAATATCAGCAGTGGAAACGCCAAATTCGGTTTTCAAAAGCTTTTCAAGCGAATTTTAGGCTAAACATTTGTCATTTCTGAGCCAGTTTGTAAGTACTGGGAACCGCTACTAGTACTTGTATTTTTGGGTCGCGGGTCGGGGGGGTCCCTTAACCTGTCTCGGGGGGGGGGTGAGGGGGTTGGCCTTTCCAGCAAGGGGGTAACCCCCAAACCCCCCTAGTACATGTATGCTAACCATAGCACAGTAAAGTCTAAATATTGAAGAGAGTTTACTGGGAGAGCACACTAACAAACAATGACAAGAGGTTAGACGAGTGGGTTTTACATACAACGAAACTGTTTCATCACTCCCCCTGGAAACTGTTTCATCACTTCCCCTTGGATGAGCGTCATGGTTGAATTGGAGCTACATCTGCGCCTGACAATCGTTGGGAAACACGAGAACTAAAGAGCGGAAACCTTGAGAACTGGGAGCGAGTTGACGAACAAACTTGAGAAACTTGAGCATGGGGTGATGAACGAAGCGGGGATGAGTGAAGCTGAGCATCGGGGTGATGAATGCAGATGTGAGAATCCATGGGAGAAATGTTTGGTGGCGACCCTGATCCTGCCCGCAGATGGAGAGATGAGATGGGGTAAAGCGGGAAACGGGAACGTGGTTGAACAGGAATCGAGGAGGCTGCATGCGGAGAGGTTGAGATGAGTCGAGAAGATGGGATAACTTGTGAGATGTGCTTGTGAGACTCGAGAGACGAGAGACCAGAGATGAGTGCCATGGCCGTGGTCGTGGTTGTGGTCATGGTGGTCATGGTTGTGGTCGCGGTCATGGTCGTGGTCATGGTCATGGTCATGGTCGTGGTCGTGGTTGTGGTTGTGGTCATGGTGGTCATGGTTGTGGTTGCGGTCATGGTCGTGGTCATGGTCATGGTCATGGTCATGGTCATGGTCGTGGTTGTGGTTGTGGTCATGGTGGTCGTGGTTGTGGTCGCGGTCATGGTCGTGGTCATGGTCATGGTCATGGTCGTGGTCGTGGTTGTGGTTGTGGTTGTGGTCATGGTGGTCGTGGTTGTGGTCATGGTGGTCATGGTTGTGGTCGCGGTCATGGTCGTGGTCATGGTCATGGTCATGGTCGTGGTCGTGGTTGTGGTTGTGGTTGTGGTTGTGGTCATGGTGGTCGTGGTTGTGGTCGCGGTCATGGTCGTGGTCATGGTCATGGTCATGGTCGTGGTCATGGTTGTGGTTGTGGTCATGGTGGTCGTGGTTGTGGTCGCGGTCATGGTCGTGGTCATGGTCATGGTCATGGTCGTAGTCGTGGTTGTGGTTGTGGTCATGGTGGTCGTGGTTGTGGTCGCGGTCATGGTCGTGGTCATGGTCATGGTCATGGTCGTGGTCATGGTTGTGGTTGTGGTCATGGTGGTCGTGGTTGTGGTCGCGGTCATGGTCGTGGTCATGGTCATGGTCATGGTCGTGGTCGTGGTTGTGGTTGTGGTCATGGTGGTCGTGGTTGTGGTTGCGGTCATGGTCGTGGTCATGGTCATGGTCATGGTCGTGGTCGTGGTTGTGGTTGTGGTCATGGTGGTCGTGGTTGTGGTTGTGGTTGCGGTCATGGTCGTGGTCATGGTCATGGTCATGGTCGTGGTCGTGGTTGTGGTTGTGGTCATGGTGGTCGTGGTTGTGGTCGCGGTCATGGTCGTGGTCATGGTCATGGTCATGGTCGTGGTTGTGGTATAGGGAGGGGTTGGGACACGCGCAACACACAACACAACAATCCAATCCCGGGTCTATTCGGCACCAAATGAAGGATTTATTGCGAGAGCACACTAACAAACAATGACAAGAGGTTGGATGAGTGGGCGTTTTATACAACGAAACAGTTTCAATATGTAACTTGAAAGCTCAATTTATACCACACCATTACCATGTCCAATAGATAAAGATTGTCCATGTAGATTGAAGCCCATAGGCTTCTATTTTGAGACTATAATGTTTTAATTCCAAAGTTTTAACTATATAATCACAACTATTCTCAGGAAACGACAGTACTTACCACTGCACTGGGAAAGTTGTGTTGCACTTCGAAAGCGTCAGGCAGAATTTCCAGCTCTGCCTATAAGCTCTTGCTTTCAAGGAAGACTTGCAAATCTAAAAAGTTCACCTACTTGTATCAACAGTTCATTCTCCTTCAGGTAGCCTCTAGATTCCATTTGTTCGGCCCCTTTTGGCAAAACATAGGACCCGTGACCGTTGCCGTTGATTTGAAACAGATATGGATAACCGCTACTGAAGATGCGAGCTTGCTTGCCAGTGGCCAGTGTGACGGACAAGTTGAAGGCAACGTTGACACTCTCCTTGGGCCCTTCCAGGTAGCGCAAGTATACGGTGCAGTTGTTGGGATACTTTTCTTCACCATTAGGGTAGATTGCCAGGCGCCACAATAACTGGACCCCATCGCAAACAACTTGGAGTGTGCTGCTGACATGAGCCTCATCGCGCTGGTACATGGGAAACAAATGGGCGCGGAACTTATAACCAATCTGAACCCAGCGTGGTAACTTTAAGAGGACAAACGGCCACGATACGGTTTCTGCTCATTTCCCCCTTATGCAGCAAAACTACATACATACGTATGTACACAGTGATTCACATATCCCGCCCGGTTTCGGAAGCTCACAATTTTTTGTTTGTGGACCGAATCGGCTGATTTTTGGATATCATATGTGGATATACTTCGAATTTTATTGTTTAAAATTTCAGCATATTTCATCACGAAATGCCTGAAAACGGGCAATTCTACCGCAAACTGAAATTTCCAATATTGGCTCTAAATACATTTGGCTTGTGCGCGATTAGGCTAGTGTTTGAGTGTTGAAAAGATTCTTAAACCATAGTGGGTTGACGCTTTATTCACTTTTCAACATTAACCGACGTTTTTAGCAATTGTGATAGCATTTTCGGTGAAGGAACGTCTAAAATGCGCGGTACACTTTGAGTGGACCAAAAGCACTGAGAATGTTCCGCCTGAAAATTGGGATAGAACGCTAGCCTCTAAGAGATACCAGCATCCGCTGGTGGCATGAATGGCTTATCGAAGAGGGCAGTGTGTCCAACAAAACTCGGGAAAGCGTCCACCAACCAGCGTGGAGGGTGGAACACCACCAGCGGCTGTAGAAACTAGAAAGCGATTGAAAACAGTGACCATCACGTTGAAGTGCATAACTAGTGATGTAGTGCATGGAATTTGTTGAAATTTGAAACAAGAAAATTTGAAGCGTGTCCACACATCATATTAAAAAATCAGCAGATTCGGTCCACAAACAAAAAAGTTCTGAGCTTGCGAAACCGGGTGGGATAGGTGAATCACCCTGTACATACAGTATAGATAAAAAAATGTCCCATCGCTTTTTCGGCCTTCACTCAAACGTTTTGTTCTCAGTCACTTCTTTACCCATTTGGCTCAAATTTTCAGCAAAAATTAACAGCATGGTTGGTTAAATGTTCTGCAAGTTTCGTGCCAAAATTCGGAATCATACTGGTTTTATGACCCGAAAACTAGGAATGAGGGTGGTCCACGCAAATTTATTTTTTTTCGGTAATACAAGGAGTACAGGCCTCAAACTTGCAGGAATGATTGGTGTTGCCATTGGGCATAACATACCAAGCGGGCAGCCCTGTATCTCGAAGGGCACTAAAATGGGGGAATTTCAAAAACATGAGTGAAAAACCCATAGTTAAGAAATCCGCACCTTCCAGAATAAAAGCACTGAATCTGTTGTTAATCAACACAGATTGTAGCAGGAAGTTCGACAAATAAATGAACCTGATATTTAAGCTCTGCTCCACACCATAGAAAGAAACCATCCCTGCAGCGTCTTTTGAAAATTGAAAATCTTTAGAATCGTCATTTTGCCGGTTTTACGAAGAAAAGTCATATTTCGTCATGTTTTTGAAATTCCCCCATTTTAGTGTCCTTTGAGCTACAGGGCTGCCCGCTACTGTGGGCAGGTATTGAGAAAGTACCTAATGTCAGGTATTAGGTACAGGTATTTAAAAAATACCCAATCAGGTATCAGGTACAGGTAGGTATTCTCAAAAATACAGGTATCACTATCTTAGAGGGATCGCTCATAACTTTTCGCGGTGTGTAGCATGTGTATGTTATTCGGCTGTAGATAACAGCCGAAACGTTGTTATTCCGTACTGTACAACAGAGATAAAACGTTTTCATTCATACGAGGAAAAGTCGCGTGAGGAATAGTCGCACTAGGAAAAGTTGTAGCTAGGAACTGTCGTGCGAGGAAAAGTCGGCGTGGAACTGTCGCGCGAGGAACTGTCCATGAGGAAAAGACGTGATACCAGAAGAAGATCTTCAATGTCAGAAGCTGTCTGAGAAACCAACTATGTGGGGAGCCCTCTGGCATATGGGGCACCAGCGGCCGTTGGGATCTGTCAGCATCATGGCATCAACACGCCAGCCGCCCTCTTGGTGACCGGCACCCAGCAGCATGGCTAGGAGTGGCTGGCATTGAAAGAAGGGCAACGTCTGAGATGACGAATGACGGGGTCACGAAATGGACCACAATTCTGATCGTAGGCCGCAAGGCAAATCGGATCAGATCGGACCCATACCCAGTGAAGAGAGAAACGCGTTTACTAGTGAAACAGACACAACAATGAATCAAAGGAATGCAAAGGCTAAGTATAAATCTCTTTCATCACTCCCCCTCAGATGAGTGTCGATCCATGGGCACATCAAGCCTGCTGATCGTCTGGAGTCGCGAACGGTAGGAGAGCGAGAATCAGGAGGGCTTTGATCGAAAGGAAAACCAATAATGTTGACAGCACAGTCGGTCCAGCCAAAGGGATCCACAGCGATGTTGAAATGAACCGCTTCACCAGGGCATAACTGCAGAGCCAACCGAGAAGAGTGAGGTGAAATGACCGAAGAGGCATGGACAAAGTAGTCTTGGTTATTGTCAAAGCGCATCACAAAGCCATAGCCATAGGCGGGATTGAACCATCTGACCGCGCCCAAAACCGGAGAAGTGGATGAAACGATTGGAGAATGGTGATGATCGGTGAACTGTGAACTTGGGCTGGCAGGATGTGGTGATGCAAATGAGGTGACAGATGATTGGTTGAACTGGAGATGCAGGGGTTGACTTGGCAGACACTGGCTGAGAACAACAGACCGACCGACCATGACGTCCACACTTGAAGCAAATAGGAGGGGCGTTGTCTGGCGGCTTTGAGTCTGGTGGAAGCGCATTGCTTGGGGACCAAAGAAGGAGACGAACGCTGATTGAGAGAGTTGTAATTGCCTGCTTGGTGTTGTAGTACTTGACAGCTTCCGTAGTAACCGAGTAGATGTCATGAGGCTGAGCGGGATCAGAGAGGTGAAGAATCATGTGCTTCTTGATCTGGTAGGGGAGGAGGTTGACAAATGCGGCTGCAGCGACACTCTCCATGGAAGGAAGATGGGCCAGTTGAGACTTGAAGTGATTGGTGAGCTTGACCACGTCAGGATTGGGCAGCTGTTGAAGGAGTGTGAGAGCAACTTGGATGGGGGACTCGGCTGGTTGTAGGAGGGGCTCGAGAAGAGAAAGCGCGGCGTCAAGAGTAGTAGTCTGAGCATCGGAAAGCGAATGGAACTGTTGTCTAGCAGGAGCATCGAGGGCATCTTCCAACACTCTACACCATGGGAGACCAGATTGTTGCACGAAGGAGGTGACGTCAGTGGACCAGTGAGCAAAAGAGATGTTGTTAGCTGACTGATCGAAACAATAGACAGTGGAATGCGGAAGGGTGACGGCGAGTTGCAGCTGAGCAGCAGGCGGACATTCTTGGAAAGTTGCAAGAAGGCGTTTGTAACGATCAGCCTGTTGATCCATAAGATGCTGGAATGCTTCATGCTGTCATTGGTCTTCTTCATGTCATCGTTGGTGGTCTTCATCAGCCATTGACGTTCCTCATCTTCACGCCATCGTTGGTTGGCATTGAAACGTTCTTGTTGCTGCTGAAGAAGTTGCAGGAACGCAGGAGAGACAGTAGGAGGAATGGAGGGTGGATGAACGGGAGGAGCATCTGCGAGGATGAGCTGACTGACGGAGAAGTGCACAGATGAGTGAGAAGAAGAGCGGGAAGGAGCCGGAGCAGTGTGGTTGGACTTGGGAGACGTCTTGCGGCGAGTAGAACGACCTGCGGACAGAGTGACAGGAGTTTTCTTTGCTCGAGGCATGGTGGGCTTGGTCGTCTTAGTGGGCTTGGTAGGTTGTAGGCTGTAGGCTTGGGTGCGCGCCACAACGAAACGATTTTGGTCTCGGCACCAATCAAGAGAGAAACGCGTTTACTAGTGAAACAGACACAACAATTAATCAAAGGAATGCAAAGGCTAAATATAAATCTCTTTCATCAGGTATGGGTATTTTAAAAAATACCTTGCCATATCCATACGCTATTCAGATTAAAATACCCATAGCAACAGTATTGAAAAGAGCAAAAGTGATTCAATCAGATCGGTTGAATTTACATCAAACTAATTTATGATTGTTTTTTGTCGGAAACTGCAATATTAGCATTGTTCTAAAATATTCCTGAGTGGAAGGGTTGGCCTGACAGAGGGGGAATTATGTAGGGCAGACCTGAGGGTGCAATCCCTTTTAACCCGTGTCTATGTACGCAACTGCGTAACGAGTTCGGCTTTAGCATACCAAATAACTCCGCGGTTTTTTCGTTTTCGGAAGCAGGGAATGTATGTATAATCCGACATCATAGTGCATAGAGTCTTCGAAAGTGACCTCAGCCTAAAAAATACAACCTTTCAATACCACAGAAGGACTATGTAAAATAGGCTACTTTCTCTACAGGACAGGATTACAAGTATAATACAGGGTGTCTCAGAAAATGATCACATTTCTTTTTACTGCCATTTCCAAAAATTTTGACTAAATAGGCTGAAATTTGGACCATAGGTGCCAAAATTCGGGGAATTTTATGTGTTATAGTTTGATGCACCAGGCTTGACTCATTCCCGAAAAATTTACAAAAAAGTGAAATTTGGTAATTTCAATAGTGAAAGCCGGTCACCGAAAAAACGTTACATTTCAAATTAGGAAATATACAGGAAAAAGAAATGTGATCATTTTTCGAGACACCCTGTATATATCATTTAAAATAGTACTGGAAAATAAATGCTGATGCGGTGTCCAGCCGCCATTAACCCACGTCTGCACTGTTTAGTGAGGTACTGAAAGTGTACCAAGCACTAGCCGAGGGTGAACACGTACCAGAATATGCAAGACGGTGTCTCTGACCTTCAAGTAGCCGGCAGACGCCAGTTCGCACAGTCTGGGCAAAGAGTTGCCTGCAATTACGGCGCCATTGGTCTTGATCAACAGCTCACTTTCTTTTATAGTCCGCCACTTATTATTGCTGTCGCAGACAAACGTGCTCACAGTGTAGTTGGCTTTGATAGAAGGAACTGGGCCCTCATAGACCAGGAATATTCCGCAGCTTTCGTACCTACGTCCATTGGAGGTGAGCCCGCCGTTAGGATAGACGCTTATGCGGAACATGTGGGGCATTCCGTTGGGCGCCACCACCGTTAGAGGACTGTGACTCGCGACACCAAACGCATGTTGCTCAAGTTTGTCCAACGGAAATGGATGACTGAGTATGAAGGTTCTGACTTGGGAGTCGCGCGAGCACAATGCCATAGCTGCGCTACTACCTTGGACAAGTATAAGCTGTTGGCTCAGCTACTGCTCGCAAATTGATAACACTTGTCCTTTGCACTCGCTCCTTTTGTGTACATACTACTTTGTCTTTCTATGGTTTGCAGAATCTGCCTTCGTCTAATCATTACAAAGTCCTGCCTTTGGCAAACATTTCTTCTTCTTAAGCTCGTGACTACCGGTACGGGTGCAACCGAAGTTTGGTATTATTCGATATTTGAACCGAATAATTTGGTTTCTAGGGCTATTTGAATTCGGTATTTTCATTTATAGATTCGGTATTTGTGAAACCGTTGGACCCAAGAGATTGCACTGTTTTGCTTAATTAATGCAGAAATCACCAAGATGTTTCTTCTTGTTCCAAGATTGTTTCTCTGCCCAGCCCAACCAAGGCTGCCGAAAGCCATTGTGGCCAGTACTGTAGGTACTGTTGCATGCGTATACGCATTACACAAAGTACGCATTGCATTTCAGAATGCGTATATTAAAGGCGCTGACAGCGTCAAATAAAAACCTATTTATAGTTTGTCTCCTCTTTATACTGACCTCACTATGTTTTGTAATACTTTATGCTCTCCTATTTATTTCGTAGTTCAAAAAGGTCAAAACAGTGATTTTTGTATAGTGGGTTGACACCCGTTTTTGGTACCTCGGAAGTGATGTTGCTCAAAAATGCTAAAAAATCCTAGATTATGTACTGATATATAATAATGAACTAACTGTAAATTTTCCCCAGAATGCCATTTTATGCGTTTTAAAAGGCAACTTTTTAAAATTTTCTCGCCTGGTTGGGCAGCAGACTAACCATGTGTGTGTGAGCTTTTACATGGACATTTTTCGAAGTCCTGGATCACTGTCACTGTCTTTTAACAGCAAAACTACAACAATTTTCAAGAAATTGAAAAATAATTAAAAAATTGCATAAATTGAACATTTCCAAGGTTCTATAATTTTATTGAAAATATAATTACAATTGAAAATAATGGAAAAAATTTCAATTAATTTAATTTAATTGAATTGAAATTAAAAAACTGAGCACATAATTTAATTGTAATTGAGTTTAAATTCAAATTCCATAATTTTACATAACTAGCCTTAGTGAGCTGGAACTTTTACAGTTCTTTTATTTTTACAGTTCTTTTACACAGCTCAAACAATGGTATCGTAGATGGACATCCCGAACAGCACACTGAGTGTATTTCTGTATTTAACACAGTCCCCATATTTTTGCTAACTGTTCACGCGTCTGAACTGAAATAAAAAATCCAGGCTGATGCAGTTTAGCCTGAAAAGCTGTACAAAGATCAGAACGTTTGTTATGAATTAAACGGTTAGTAGTAGGTAAGAATCGAAATGAATCGCATGACGTTTCTGCGATATTTCAAATTAAATTAAAATGGTTTGAATTCTACTTTTCCAGATTTTAAAAATCAGGACAGAAATACGGTCAACCGAAAAAAAATCAACCATAACGATAAACGAACGATATGCGAAATCGGTCAACCATAACGATAAACGTACACAAAAGTTACACGAAGACAAAACCGACGAGAGATAACAACTGGGTCAGTGATTTATAGATAACTTAGAGACACAGAGACCAGTAGACGGGAACAACAGAAACACAAATCTGTCAGTGAGTCACTTGGGATCGTTACTGGAGGGTCGTTTCTGCGAGTTGCACTTCACTCCGTAGGTCTTCTCAAACAGCTTCACATTCAGCTGCAACAGACGGTCCTTGTCAGCCGCTGTATTGGCGTCCAGATAGGCGAAGTGACCTATGCCACGATAGAGCGTGTCCACCAACTCCCACTTCTGGAGGTTGGTCTCCTCTTCCAACTCGTCCAACTGTCTCGCTTCCTCTTGTTTCCTCCCGCCCACGAGCTGCTTCCACTTGGTGGCTGCATCGCTGGTCGGGCTGGGTAGTTTGGCGCCGCGCCAGGCCCCTGGGTAGGTCGGTCGCAGACGGTCGGGCAATGCGTGCAGCAGTACGATGGGAATGGCAGGACCGCCCCGCCGGCTCAGTTCCAGTAGTTCGTCTATTACGTCATAGATTGTATCTCTGCTCGACTGAAAGTGGCTTTGGCCTTATTAGTGAGTTGAGCAGCTAAACACAACACAACAAACTGACCGCAGACGCTTTAGCCATCCTCTTGACAAGTACAAAACACAAACAGTGATCGGTAGAATACAGTAGTTTGGTTTTGTATCATCCGCAAAACTTTACCCTACGTTTAAAAAGCCAAACATTGTAACGCTTGGATGGATGGGCGGGGCCCGAGCCCCTGCGTTAGGCCACACTGCACTGCGGGACCATCAGGTACACCCACATCCTGCCCTTCCTTCGCAACTAGCCTAAACACATGCTCAGTGGGTCTCAGTGGTAGCTGTCCCCATTCCCGTTTGTCCCAACACATGCGTGGTTGCTTTTGTAGCTTTAGGTGCAATGGCAGCTCCCGTCGGTTCCCTTTTACCTACTCGCTGTCACCAGCTTTCGGTGGCCTGGGTGGGGCTTTTCTAAGTCTAATTTCTGTCCGACTGGATTCGATCCCAACAACCGCTAGGGATGCAGGGACCGCTGTGACTCAAGGCAGCGAGCTACCACTGAGCCAACGACGCGACCCATGTAGCACTAGTGTTGATTAATACCAGATTTTCCAAATGCGTATACAACTTTCAACTACAAATGCGTTTGAGGTTGCGTATACGCATTGCAAAAACTAATGCATATTGTGTATGCGTAATGCGTAGACCTATTTCTTTTGCAAATTTTAAATTGTAGTCGTAGTTAGTAGTCTCTAATAATCGCCAAAAATAATTTGTAGTCTTAGTTAGTAATCTCAAAAATCTCGATTTTGAATATGTAGTCGTAGTTAGTTGTCAATTTGTAGTCAGCAAAATTTTAAATAAAATGGCCAAAATTTTAGGTTTTTAAGGTAAAACAAGAAGTTTGAAAGTCTAAAATAGTAAAAAAAACGAGAGAGTGGTGAAATTTTTAAAGATAACATCTATTTTACTGATGTGCGTGATGCCAATAATGCCTGTTATTTTCTCTACGAAAGTTTTAAAGTTAGGATTAGGTTCAGAATAAACGTTTTTTTGTTTACAGCTTCAAAAGACGTATTTTCGTTAATATTCTACCTACTATTAAACTCTATGTTTTGTTTACCAAAAACAAACTAATCTGCACTTTGATTTTTTACAAACTTTGTTGAAATATTTCAAAATAAAACAGAAAACTGCTTCTGAATGGCAAAAAAGTTGTCAAAACCAGTGAAAAGGCTCAGTTAACAAAAACCCACAGATAAAATTGCACCATTTCCGTTTCTATGGCTAATGTGCATGATATGACCAAATGAATTCAAGAATTTGCAGACTACAAATTCACAAATTCAAAGTGTATTTTATAGTCAATTTGTAGTCACTAAATCTGAATATGTAGTCGTAGTCAATTTGTAGTCTTGATGACGTCATAAAACCCCAAAAATTAGTAGTTAGTGGTTAGTAGTTAGTAGTAGTCACTACAAAATAGGTCTAGTAATGCGTAACCTTAGAAACATTCAGAAATTTCTCTAAACAACCTTTTTTGACACCATTATTATGCTCTTAGTTTTCTAACTTTCTAATCTAGGCTTTTTAGATGCATACTATAGGCCTGAGGATGATTGTTGCCCTAAAACAATTTCAATACAGTACCCCGTACATACACATGTTCAATTCACTAATTTAGCCGAATGTCCATTTCCAAAGGAAACCTAAAGAAAATTTTAAATAGCATTTTCAAACATACAGTATAAACCAAACATACAGTGTAAGCACTCATAGATAGCCTGAGCATACAACAGATCACACATGTAGCAGGGGGTTTGCGGGTCTGCCCCCACCCGACTTAGCCCAGACCCCCGGATGGGGACCTCCCCCAAAGACGACTTTCCGATCCCCCTCCGATTTTCTGGCAAGTAATTTTTCAGCAAATTTTTGGGATTTTTTTTTCAATTTCAGACACAAAAGTTGCCAAAATCGCCTGTAAAACTGCATTTTTAGCTGTATTTTTAGCCAAAAAATTGCGATTTTTTACGACGTTTGAGCGTTTTTTAGTGCCCAACTCCTTCCAGAATTTGGGCTCAGACCCTCCCGGCCGGCGCCAGACCCCCAACCCCCTCCCCTTTCGGCGGAGGACCTGTTAAGCAACAGATGCTACCCAAAACCGTGGAGACTAAAAATTCAAGGATTTGTCCGGCATTTCCATCCGGCAATGAAAGTTTCCCTCGTTTCAAATAGAGTTGGCACAGCTTAGCTCATGCTTTCCAATTTCGTAAAAACTTTTTGGTACCTACCGGAGATTTCCGCTTATAAGACCACCATAGTTAGAAGACCATGGTCTTTAAATAGGTTTTTGTTTCCAGTTATAAGACCATGGTCTTCAAATAGGTGGTCAGAAAACTTGGTACATAGACACCTATTTTCCAGTTAAAAGACCATGGTCTTACTTAAATTGACCGATTTTAGCCCACAATTAACTGTGTTTAAAGTGAACAAAAGCTGTCCATCGTGAGAAAACAAAGGCAGAAGTACAATACACATACGTAAGTCATGATTCTGATTTTTGTTTTGAACGCAATACAGTACCTGCTATGCTTCAACACAACCTTTCTTTTTGTACTTTCAAGTAAAGTTCTTCAAGTCAAGCGTAAACTGGTCAGGCATGTCTGGGACAGCCATCTAGGTGAAAAACAAATTCAACTATTCGCCAAAAATCCGTTTTTGCAGTGAAATAACATTTTCCAGTTATAAGACCATGGTCTTCAAAAGGGCGCCAAAAAGTGACCCTAAATTTGGGCATTTTCCAGTTATAAGACCAGGTCTTATAAGTGGAAAACTCCGGTACCTTCACACTACATAGCTACATGAAAAATGACAATTTGGCAAGGCAATAAATTGAACTATTTTTTGCAAGACATTCGAAAAGACAGCTATTTTTAGACCCAATACGCAGAATGCATAATAATATTGCATAACAAAATTCAAATGTGTATGCGTATACGCATTCTGAAATATATGTAATGCCTATAAGCATACAACACTAGCCGGAACATCAGCCGGAACGCCTGCAAGAAATTAAGAGCCAGTTTAAGTTAATGGCGAGCTTTGAGTGATACAAGTTTGGGCGATAGTCACCGATTTGGCTGAAACTTTGCATGCAAACATACTTTGATATAAAAAACATAACCTGCAGTTTTCAGCTTCCGGGAGGCCCCGGTTCCGGAATTAGAAAAGTCAAAAATTTTCAGTTTTTCGCGAATAACTATTTTATTTTTGGTCGTAGTGAGTTGGGAATGGCATTTTTGAAATCCTCGCATTCCGCCCGATCGGCCTATGTACATTGCATGTATTTTTTGAAAATTGCATTTTTGCATGTATTTTTTTTCAACTTACGTTCGGCACTATTTCCCAAAAACAAGAGCGAATCCAAATGATCGGAATATAGGAAAATGTAGCGCTATTTATTCCCCATAAAATACAAAAAAAATTAGCAAAATCGAAATACCCTTTTTGAGAAAATGTAGCTTGAAAATTGAAAATCAAGGGCTTTTCCGCAAAAATGCTGTATTTTGCATTCTTTCTTCTGGCCATAACTTTTGATTGAGTAAACCGATTGAAACCGCTTAGGCGTCATTTGATAGCCCGTAAAGCACACTTTTCAGCAAACTACTATACTGTTTAAACTTTAACTCGTGTTCTCGCAATTTTCACCTACTAAATCTGTCATAATGCATTGTAGCTGGAAGACCAATTTGCCGCAGTCAACCTAGCTCAAAGCAACGAATAAAGGCTTCCTAGTTGGCTGAAAGTTCAAAAACTAAAATTTGTTCTTTTTTAACAGGTGTTTGCCAACGGTTGAAGCCATACACTGGGCCAGTTAGTGTTTAAGGGCACAACCTTTTTAGCATTTGCTCATGCCTGCTGACTATAGATAACTTTTATGTGGTCAGTTTTCTAACTGGCAGCCTCAGAAACAGTGGTACCTGGCTAGTCGGACAACGACTGTTCATCAGTTTAAGGGGTACATTAGGCAGATTGGCAGCTGTGCAGCTTCCAAGCAACCCTATTGGATCTGGCAGAAACGTCACTTATGCATTTTGGGCGCAACGTGTTGGTCATCTTATGTCAGTTCAAGTCTTTGTTGACAGCTACAATGTTCCAATCCACATGGACGGTACGACTCAATAATACATATGTACTGTACAATATAAGCGCCTTTTTATCTACCAGTGCATGCATGGCTTTTTTGTGCCCCTGATTGTTCGTTTTTAGGGTTGTATCTCGAATTTCAATCAACGTGATGCCAAGTCGCACATTCTACAAAACAAGAATTAACGAAGATCAGCAAAGCCTGAATCGGATCCATTTTTTTCGGACTTGGTCTTTACATCAGCATACATAAATGTGCTCACTGCTTACATTACAACCAATCTGCTATTATAGCTTCTTCAGCCAACTAGGAAGCCTTATTTGTTGCTTTGAGCTAGGTTGACTGCCGCAAATTGGTCTTCCAGCTACACGCATTATGACAGAAAATTGCGAGAATACGAGTTAAAGTTTTAACAGTATAGTAGTTTGTAGTGATGCAACCGGGAGCGGAATACCGGGATTCGGGAAAACCGGGATTACCGGGAAATGAGAATACCGGGAAAAACCGAGAAATACCGGGATTACCGGGAATATCGGGAAATCGATCAAAACGCATGCAGCATGATAAAACATAAATGTTTTCAACATCCGGTTTAGCTATTGATACCATTTCTAGCCGGTTTTCTCAAGGATTTTCTCTCATAACGGGCTAAACTACAGTACAGTACAGTACTGTGTGTGAGACCACATTTAAGTTGCATGGGTTGGTGAGTTGGTTTGTCAGGCACAAGGCAGCTCGATGTCAATTGGACCGAAAGAGTTGTGTAAGAGTAGCCAATCAATAAGTGGCTTTGCTCAATTGAAGGCGTTTATAAAGTTGGAAGCTTAGAACATAAAGTTTACGGCCTAAACCAATACAAAAATATTTGGAACAAAAGGAAAAGCTGCAAAACATGGCTGTTCGCTCAAATTGAGCAAGTAGCAGTGATTTGAAAACTTATTCAAAGTTTTGCATGCCGCTGGCACTGGCAGAAGAAAGTTGGGTATACAGTAGATGTCACTGAAATACATAGTATCTGCAAAAAACTGTCAATACTGCTGTAAAATATATTCCCGGTATTGGAGAATGTGTGAACCGGGATTAGAAACCGGGAGTGAAAATACCGGGAATTCCCGGTTCTTCGGGAAATACCGGGATCCCGGTTGCATCACTAGTAGTTTGCTGAAAAGTGTGCTTTACGGGCTATCAAATGACGCCTAAGCGGTTTCAATCGGTTTACTCAATCAAATGTTATGGCCAGAAGAAAGAATACAAAATACGGCATTTTTGCGGAAAAGCCCTTGATTTTCAATTTTCAAGCTACATTTTCTCAGAAAAGGGTATTTCGATTTTGCTAATTTTTTTTATTTTATAGGGAATAAATAGCGCTACATTTTCCTATATTCCGATCATTTGGATTCGCTCTTGTTTTCGGGAAATAGTGCCGAACGTAAGTTGAAAAAAAATTTTTTTTCAAAAAATACATGCAATGTACATAGGCCGATCGGGCGGAATGCGAGGATTCCAAAAATGCCATTCCCAAATCACTGCGACCACAAATAAAAAAGTTAAAAAAGTTTCTTTTTAGACATTGTGCATCCTGTTGCCCACTAACACTCTTTCTGCGCAGTTCATTTACTAACATGTTGTCTTGCTTGGGCGACGAATAAAGTTCAAAGTTCAAAGTTATTCGCGAAAAACCGAAAATTTTTGACTTTTCTAATCCCGGGACCGGGGCAGGTTATGTTTCTTATATCAAAGTATGTTTGCATGCAAAGTTTCAGCCAAATGTGTGACTATCGCCCAAACTTTTACCAAAAAGGGCCGAAAAAGCTCGCCATTAACTTAAACTGGCTCTTAAATCAACATTGTTGTGCCGTGGCAGAGCAAATTTCGGCGATGAAGAACCGGACGAGGCAGCTGAAGTCTACAAAATATATTTTTCCGAAAAAACCTCCGCCTGTTTTTTTTCAGTTTTTTTTCGGTTTTTTTCCGGTTTTTTTCCTAAATCCCGGAAAATAACTCCAGCCCAACTTCTGAGTATCCTACACTGGTTTCATGATTCCTAACGCTTTGTAGCGCCTTCTTCAGTCTTTTCAGACCAGAAATACATGTACACGTGTTACATAGATATATATCACGAAACAGGCATGAAACAGTCCCTGACAGGTACTGTTGATTGTGTATACCGAACCCATACCGAAAAATGGGTATTTTTGGGAATACCTACCAAATAAATACCTACCGATTCCAGGTATTTTATTAAATACCCATGCCCGGTATACCGATTATTTTGGGAATACCCAGGTATTTAGGAATCGGTATTTTTTGTCCAGCTTAGTGCAATTTTTATCCAAAATTCCCTATGATCACAATATTTTCTCTGTAATTTTGCATTTTTTGGGCATGCAGAAACACATTCCATTACGATATCCTTCCAAAGTATCGAATTTGAAGGATTTTTAGTCCTCTGACCCTACTCCCTGTCGAAAACTTGCTTTGTCATCCGAAAGCGTTGGTATAGTTTTGGCTTAACTGCACTGCTCCTTAATAAGTCTATGTATGTATTTGATCTACAGTACATTCACAATCAACAAAATAGCCCCCCGCATTTTGTCACTGCTCGTTAGCTCTCTATACTGTACACTTGCAGGCCTTAAAGCTGCAGTACAATGGAAGCATTTCTCTTAGCCAAACTTATTTATGGAAACGATTTTCACTCCAGTAAAACTAAAAAATAAGTTCAAAAAATTCCTAAAAACTGTAAATCTTATTGCTTTTGATGAATTTTGTAGCCTCTGACCTTCGAAATGACTAAATCCATGGTTTGTAAATGGGAAATTCAGCATTTTGACCTTGTAAAATATTTTCACCAAATACCGAATAAATACCGGTATACCGGTATTTTTGCGAATACCTACCCATACCGACCCGATTCCTGGGTATGTCGAAAAATACCTACCCATACCGAACCGATTCCTGAAAATCCCATACCCAAACAACAGTACTGACAGGCTTCATCAATAAACATTATATGCAAATTTTCTTGCAGCAGTTTGCATCTTTGTTTTATTATGCCAAATTTGGTCTTTTCTGTTGTTTTTCTAACAGTTTTGAGTCAGTATGGCCTATTAGTTTTTGGTTAGAAAAATGACATAAATTAGCTATTTTTAGCTTGAGTTTTTTTCCGCGATTTATGTTTTTTTCCGACCCTTAGGAAAAAACCGGTTTTTTTCGGGAAAAAACGGAAAAAAACACCGGAAAAAAACACACCTCACATCCCTGCTACAATTTGTTTCCAGCGGCGGTCAGGCGCGGAAGAGGCCCAGTCGACGTCCGTTAGGGAGAGTGATGCAAGAATGGGATTGCTTTGTGAGTGTTTGTGTGATTGAGCTACTGTGTGGTTGCGTGTGTTGTGTGATTATTCGGTGTGTTTCTATGACTCAACAACTTTTCAGTACTTATGCAGACGAAGCTTTTTAATGTTTGCCCACTATTTTAGTCAGATCTGATACCCAAACTCGATCGAATCACAGGCTGATTCTCACTCAGTCAGCTCCGAACGTTTGCCGTCTGCCGTCACAGAGTCGTATATTATTTGCAAACGTAAGTGTAACTGAATTTGTAGAACGTAAGTGTGTAAGCGCAAGTGTATTTGTACATGCAATTGTACGTTTACAAAGCCCATGATTTTACCATCGACGCTAGTCATTTTGTCATTGTTTGTCTTTCTACTTTGCGTCGCTGGCCTATTTAAATCACGATTCAACATTAAAATCAGTTTTTCAGTGACCAGCCGAGCCGAGTGGCTCTCTCTGCATGAATTGGCTGGAAAATGCAAGTATTGCACCCAGTCAAATTCTTCCGTTCTACGGATGTGCGGTATGAAGATTCTCAGGTGAGGGTTTCGAATATTTTTTGTATTTTTAGGTACCTATAACTGTCTCTTGGTCAGGTAAAGAGATTATCGTGCTGAGATGTACATAGTGTGATGTAGTCTAGGTCATTCATAGTACCAGCTATTATAAATTATGGAAGGTTGCGAGGGGACCTTTTCAGAACCCAATTAGGCTTTTTATACCAAGTCCAAAGTGTGTTTTGTTGACCGTTTTTTTGCTCCAAACCAAAGGTATGCTTTGCTTAGTGTTGTTATGACTAGTAGTCAAAGTCAAAGTTATAATACTTTTGTGATATTGCGGTCTAACGGACAGGAAGTCAAAGTTTGACTACCTTCGTTAAATACGTAGTCAAACGAAGATCAAGTATAGTCAAACGGTTTGACTATGACTAGTACATTTTGCCATAGCAGCAAGATTTTCAAGCTTATTCTACAACTGCTTACTGCTTGCAACTAAATATTTTATAAACTTTTTACGTTATCAAACTCTTTAGAACCAAAACAACCCTTTTGCTTGAGTTTAGAAACAAGGGGCCATCCATAACCGACGTCGTCCCAAAATCCCGATTTTTCTGACGACCCCCTCCCCCGAAAGTTGCCTTGCGTAATTTCTTCCGACCCCCTCCCTGAAGCCGACGTCGTTTTCCATTTACCCCCTAGTAAAAATGCAGTCCATACAGTACTGTCATGTTTCCTTGTTGCGTAATCAATTGAATTAATCCCTGCCAGGGATGTGAGGTGGGAAAAAAACACCGGAAGAAACTGTTTTTTTCGGAAAAAAACCGGTTTTTTTCCTAAGGGTCGGAAAAAAACATAAATCGCGGAAAAAAACTCAAGCTAAAAATAGCTAATTTACGTCATTTTTCGTTTAAAAAATGGACTTTTGCCATGTATAATAGGCCATACTGACTCAAAACTGTTAGAAAAACAACAAAAAAGACCAAATTTGGCATGAAAAAACAAAAATGCAAACTGCTGTAAGAAAATTTGCATATAGCGTTATTATGGAACCTGTCAGGCACTGTTTCATGCCTGTTTCGTGATTTATATCAATGTAACACGTGTATTTCTGGTCTAACAAGACTGAGGAAGGCGCTAGAAAGCGTTAGAATCATAAAACCAGCCTAGGATACTCAGAACTTGGGCAGGAGTTTTTTCCGCGATTTAGGAAAAAACCGGAAAAAAACTGAAAAAAAACAGACCGAGGTTTTTTTCGGAAAAACATACAACCCTGATCCCTACTAACCACTCTGGCAACCTTTTCTATATTTAAAACCTTTACCAGTATGTACAAAAATTGACAATAACACAATCAAAGTTCCCAAAAATGACGAAAAAACCGACGTCGTTTTTAGCTAACCCCTCCCCCTCCAAAAACTTGATTTGGCCCTCTTTTTTCCTCGATCTCAACCAATGCCCAACCAGGCCAGTGGCGTATCCAGGGGGTGTATGGTGGGTACACCCCCTTTGCGGTGAAGGTATAAAGAGAAAGTCTGTCAAAAATAAGAGAAACTAATGACTTATGTACTGAAGTTGTCTATTTTATGTTCAGAATGCCTTTTAAATTAGTTTTTCAGGCCAAAAATTTTCAAAAATTTCAAGCCACTTCAAACTACTAAAACTTGTAATTTTACTTAATTTTATGCCCGGAATACCTTTTAAACGAGTTTTTTAACTGGATACTGAACCAGGCCCCTAAAAATTTTATTCGCAGAGCAAAAAACTTGTGTACACCACTGGAATAGACCTGTTCCCTAAAATACAATGTTTGGCCCAGCTACGCAATACTGTTGCTAAGTAAATTTATTTGAAATATAATTTAATTATAATTTACTTACCAAATAATTTACTTGTATTAGTAAATTTCTAAAAAATATAATTAAAATTATAATTATAATTTACTTAGCAACAGTACTACGCAAGTACTGGATATTAGGTATTGGGGTATTGGAGGTCTCAGGTATCGGTATTGGGGTAATGGGTTTTTCAGGTATTGTTCGCACTCTGGCACCACCAAAGTCCGCGAATGTGGGGTACCATGTATCGAGCCACTAGCCTAGGTAGCGATACCATATGTGCTGCCAGTACCATAACTCCTACCAACAAACCATACTGATATATCAGTATGCCATCATGTCATCATACTATTCATCATGAAATGGTCCACTACTATTCATCATTTTGAAGACTTTTGCAAGGTTTTCTGACGAATCAATTATTTTATTGTTCATCAAATGCATTGGAATGGTCCAGCACTTCAACTTGACAAATAGGTCTTTTTACTACACGGCTATTCTGAACAGTTCTTGATTAACTGTCACGGCGAGCCCAGTCAGTTTATGTGTTTGTGGAACGTTTCTTTTTCGGTTGAACTAAGGAAAATTGGCATAAAAGTTTGTTAAAGAATCATTATTTAATTGTTCCTCAATTTCTGTGATGAATAATTTCTTCAATTCATCATCTTTTGAAGAATTGTAATCGTAAAACGTGAATAACTATTCATCAAAAACAATTCATCATGCAAAAACGAACCATTGATGAATTTTGCGGTTTGTTGGAAAGAGATAAACGGCGTGCCATAAAGTGCCTGACTGTTTTAGGCCGCTGCTTTCGGAAGTGCAACTATTAATCCTGTCAAGAAGCTTCAGGAAGTTCTGGAGGTTCTACAGGGATGCGTGGAAGATATAAAATCCCGCCTCCCTCAGGTAGGTACATACAGTGGGGTGCAAAAGTTTAAACGCACCCAGTCAGGTACAAGAAAAAGTCACTTTTCACTTATTTGTTGAAGGTAATTGGCAAGTGTTATACACCGTTGCATAGCTTGAGATGTTTCGAAGAGGTTGGCGCAGACTGCACTGCAATGCGTTGCTTTATAGTAAAGTTATACCCAGTCTAAGCCGAACTGTCAGAAAAAGGGTTAGCAAAAGTTTAAACGCACTTTAAAAATCCCACAAAATCCGACTCAGATCTTTTAAATAAAAGTTGTACGAACACCTAAATAGTAAATAATAAATAACAAGACAAGTTTTATGCTTTCCCATGATTCAGTTAGCACTGTTGTGCTCTTTGTCCAATTGGCATGCAGAAAATTGAACCTGGTATGGTGCTTTGTATCAACGCGATCTCTAGCACCAGAGTGCCAGTAGCACCTTGACAGCTCAAACTTACTAACATCTGGTGTATGTTAGAAAGTCTGACATGCATGAATTTCAAGCTTTTTAGAAGTTTCAAGTCATAAATGTGGGTAATTATGGACTCAAACCAGATAATTATAGTGAATCTGCTAGGTAGTGGCCACATTGTTATGGTTTATGAGGTGCATATCTGACTCAGCTGCCTGATTTTAAGAAAAATAGTTTGAGCAAAGACACCAGAAGTCCTAAGAGGCTAGAGAAGCTGAACACAGTAAAATTGGGGCCTTTAGTATCATAGTCAAACATGAGTGAGCCAAGATTCAGTGTACACCAAAGGCAGAAGCATTCCTGAAGCAGCCATAGGTCATCTTAAAATGAACAGATGATGGAATTCCATATCCATGGGATCACACAGTGCATTTCAGTTAAATACGCAAGTTTTTGGAAGCAGGGATGATGTCTCCTGGTCAAGCAACCCTCACTGTTGCCGTCAGTTGATTATTGTGGATCATTACTGGATATTCAGTATGCTGGTTATGGGGCTGTTAACTGAGTAAGGTGCCTAAATGGCATGTTCTGGTATTTTTGCATAAGAGAAACAATAGTACATGTAAAAACCATATGAGTTAACCCATGTTGTTGGTTGCAGTCGATTACAAACACCGAGAAGACCAGAATACTAAACCTCAGTGTGACAGATGTGGAACAGTAATGATCTGTCAACCTTAATCTGATTAAAAAATGTTCTGTTTTCATGGTTCTGTTATCATAAACAGAGTTTGTTTAGCCTGATTAGCAGTCTCAGTCTCTTACACATCCATAAGAAGTTTGAGAGAGTTCAAAACCATTCAAATTGTAGACCTTGTACACAGACCAGACCAATTTCACCATGATGAGATGTGTTACGATTAATTGCATTACAGTGCGACTGAATTATTCCAAAGTATCAAAGTTGTCCTGTTGTTCATTAATTAGTACTTAGGTATTCTTACAATCGTTGTTTGAAAGAAGTTTAGTCAGATTTTGTAGAATTTTTAATGTGCGTTTAAACTATTGCTAACCCTTTTTCTAACAGATTAACTTAGACCGGATATAACTTCACCATAACGCAACCCATTGCAGCGCAGTCTGCACCATCTTTTTGCTAAGATCTCAAGCTATGTAACGGTGTATAACACTTACCGATTACCTCCAACAAATCAGCGAGAAGTCTGTTTTTCTTGAAGAGGACAAGGTGCGTTTAAACTTTTGCACCCCACTGTACATACTTTTCAGAGTTAAAAGACGGATGGGACATTTTTATCCAGTACATAGTACATACTTATTGGACTAACATCGTCCCATTTTGTCGCGTGTTTGGAAATGGGTGATGCACACAGTTCGATGTTGTGTCACGGAAATTGGTTCTGGTTTCAAAACGCAGAACTCGTATGTAGGATGGCACTACGGTTGGACGCATATATGCAATATGCAATATCAAACAATGCATATATGCATGGTTTTTGGCATGCATATATGCATATGCAATATCATATGCATGCAAAATTCCAATATGCAATAGTCATTTGCAAATTGACCCTGATATCAAAATTTTGCATATTTTTAGTTTGCATATTTTTGTCAAAGGTGTCGCTGACTTTTCGTGTTGTATACTTATGTTCCAAAGAACATTAAACGATTCAAATAGTTGTTTTATTTGGCGCGGAGAAATCCATAAAGTACTCGTCCAAACAGTACAAGTTTCAAAGAGGGCTAGGCTAGTTTGGCCGATTTCTGGTTTTGAGCTGAGCAAAAATGAAGAAGTTTGTTTAGCAAAATTGCGAGTTTCTGCAAGCACATCATTGCTTCACAAATATCTGCAGTTTTTAGCAGAATTGTTCAAACTAAGGTGGCACAATTAACATCCCAAAACAGCCAAACAGACTGGATTTCTGAGTTTAGGATAGTCGCCACGTTTTTGCTAATTTTTCATCAAACTAAAAATAAATATCTAAAATAAAAAATCCCTTCATTGAGACAGTTTATACTGTAAATCTGTACTTTACAGAGATCAAAGCTTCCTCTTTCCACTTACAGAATGGAGATGAATGGCTTGAGACAGACATGGGCTAGTATTTCGGTTGAGGGGGGGTAGAATTTTCAGTTCCTGAGGGGGGTAGGAGCGCCTGAGGGGGGCTGAGGGGTGGTAAGTCAAAAGTCCGATTTTTGGCTAAATCAAGGTTTTTGGCTTATTTTTCATTAAAATAAGTTAAAATAAGCTAGCTATTCTGAGCTCATTTAGACCTAATCCAGCCACATTTTTATCATAATTTTCCATACAAAATTTTTCCAAAAAATTCCTGAGGGGGTAGCGGAGCGGCCGGCTGAGGGGGTGTAGGTCAGAACCCCATGTCTGGCTTGAGACCCTAAACTCAAGTCGCAAATAATGGAAATCTCAACTGAGACTTTTCAGATTCTGAATTGTGTTAGTTTGCAAAACTAGGACAGGACTGCAAACGGTTAGGTATACCACATTAGAGAGAACTAATTTGAACATGCAAACAGTAATTTAGCCAAAAATCTGTAATGTCAACCATTTTTTATCCAAAAATTACGAAATGAGCTGGTCTTTCATGCCAAACTGTGTTTCCCCTCTTGTTTTTTTCCAGATGAGGTCTCTATCTGTAAAATAGGTATGCCTAATAACTGCTAAAGATTGCGTAGACATTCCAACCAAGCTCGAAAATGCTTGGAAAACGTCCAGTTATCGATTTCAGGCCCCCTTGATAAAATATGCAAATATGCAAAAAATATGCACATATTTCATTTTTGCATGCATATGATATATGCAATATCAATATGTACTAGAGATTGCATGCATATATTCATATGCAATATCATATGCATCCCAAAAATCCGATATCATCCAACCATAGATGGCACTTGTCTTGAATAAAATAGAAACATAGAAGTGTCTGCGTCTGTGGTGTATTGGTTAGCATGTCGGCTCCCATGCACGCGGCGTAAGACACATAGAGGGTTTGAGTCCCGGCTCGGCCCACTCTTGATTGCCTCGCATGTGGCCTATTTGGGTTATTACTGGGTTGTACCTGGTGTACATGTGCGTTGTATAAAGTTTTTTTTTTTGTAAAGTGCCAGAAAAGCATTTTGATCCGAAATTGGCAACCATTTCAATTTTTCAAAAATCTCCCCAATGGCCAGGGTGTCTTTATTTTAGTCAACACTGTCGAGAAATCGCCGAACGTTTTAACTTCTTGTGCCAACTAAACTACCCTACTTTTAGTATAAAGCACTAACAGCTGATTTAAACCCGTCCGAGTCCGCAGAACGATTTCGCTACCCCACCGTCGATGAATCTAAAAACAGCCTTGATGCTCGCCAACAGTATCTAGAGTTCTCTGCCAGGCACTTCTCGGAAAATCGCTGCGCAGTCACAACCAAGCTGGCCGAAATCGGGAACATGGATAGAAAAGACTGGGACGACCAGTTGACGTCTGACGTGTTCGGATTGGGGCCAGTTGTGGTTGTTGGAAACCGGGGTAGCGGCAAGTCAACGCTGGTCAGTCAGATGATGAGCGAATGGGCAAAGGGAACAGACAAGGGACAAGGGCAAGGTCTATACAAGAGCTTTGATCTCGTGCTGCACGTTAATGCTGCACAGTTGCCAGAGCTGCCAGGGATGTGCTACGAAACCGTTCTGCACATGGTTCACATGGTTCAGAGCGACCCTTACCCTGGCCAGTGCCCAAAATGACAGACTCCCCTGATCAAAGTCTTTACCCCAGTCGCAAGTTGCGTACATTGATTGTGGTTGAAGATTACGCAATGGGCAAACCCAGTTGTAAAGAGCTTGAAGCGCGACTCAAAGCCAAGGAGTCTGGCAGTTTCCCTTATGCACTTCTCCTAGTAACCGGGCCTGACATCTTGCCATATGTTCAGTGCCCCTCCACAGTGTTCTCTATCTGCCCACTGGATCTGCCTCAGCAGATTGCTGTTGTGGAGGCGATGGATACAAGCGCTTCTCTGCTGATCTGGGTGCTTCAGGAGAATGAGGAAATCAGTGAGATGTGCAGTTTTCCGCCTCTTCTCCTACATTTGCTAAGCAAGACCCCTGAATGTTGGGCTCAGAAATGGGAAACTGTTGCTGACAGTTTCCTTGATTTTCTGCTTGCACCATGGCCTGGGGCTGGGCTAGGCAAAGCTTGGCGCTCACGGCCGGACATTAAACAGCTTGCTGACATTTTTAACAGGTCGTCGGAATCTGGAATCGAACAGCCGGATCTAAGAGACAGGGAGGCAAATCCTGGTCTACTTTTGGCGTGTGGGCTTCTGATCTGTGATCTTGAAGACTCAATGAGAATCAAGTTTTTCTCAGCTTCGCTGCGCAAGCAGTTTTGTGCCTCTGTGTTGCAAGGTCAGAATGTTCAGTAGGAAACAAAAACACCCCGCCTAGCAACTTTTTTTTGAGAAGTCATCCTCTCCATAACCATTGGCCGAGTTGTAAAAGTTTGATGAGCAATTGTTGGGCGGCCCAAGAAATGAACGAGGGCTTGAAAATAATGAAAATTTGTCTTCAAAACGCATAAAAAGCCATTCCTAGCATAAATTTAATAGTTTTAGAACCTTACTTTATTGGTTGTTCATGTTTTTGACCGATTTTTCTGCCTACATAGCTTCACCGGAAAGGGGTGGTTGCCCACACTACACCCACAGGTACTCTGAGTGCGACAGGCTGTGCATACGGTCTGTGTGTGCCCTCCACAAAAAGGACGACCTCAAAATCTTTATGTAGTCAGCACCTGGGGGCCGTCCATAAACGGCGTCGTTGCTGCCTTACAATGTAGCTGCTTTATACAGTCTGGTACTTAATAACGCCGTTTATGGTACTGTTACTGCACCGATGTACAGTATGGTACCAGTATACCATATATGGTGCCGATACCTACATGTAAGCATAGATGTACTAGGGGATTTGCGGAGTTACCCCCTAGCTAGAAAGGCTAAACCCCCCTCACCCCCCACAGTTTAGCGGCCCCTTCGACTGAAAAATGAAATGCAAATACTAGTAGCGGCTCCTGTACTAACAAACTGGCTCAGAAAAAAATAATTTATAGCTAAAAATTTGCTTGAAAACCCTTTAGAAACCGGATTTGGCGTTTCAACTGCTGATGTTTAAGAGAAATCGGTGTTTTTGGAAGCCTTTTTTTGGTTGTTTGCTTGTTGTTAGCTCTAAAACATTATGGCAGCTTAAAATAGCGAGTTTTAGCCTTCTTACTGAAAAAAAAACGTGCTAATAAAACGCATTTCCAGGCGTTCTGGTGCTTTTTGAAATTTTGGACCCCGCTCTTGGCGAAACCCACATCCCCCGCGCCGGCCGGACCAGTTACATGTACCATATGTGGTACCCCCGCGTTCGGGGACTGTGGTGGTACCATATAGGGCACCGGCACCATCGTCACCATAAACGGCGTTAAGTGCTGGACTGTTTGTTATATTCTGTTTGCTATTTGTACCCCTTGTATCAGCATAAAGTTCGAAATGTGATAACACTTTGTTGTCGGGTTTCTGTTCTCAGCAGAACACTGCTATTTGCAGTGCTTACTAAATGTAGTGTGTTATTAAAGATGCACCATAATAATTTGCAATCCTGCTGCTCAAAATGGTTCTTCCACGTGATGAAGAGGAGTTCATGGATACCAAGGAGATCAGCGGTGCATTTGATAAATTGATACCTGATCAGTGCATTGTTGCACTGGTTGCTAAAAACATTCTAACTCGAACTGATCAACAAGTGATTGATAAGAAGGTAATAATTAATAATATCGATTCAAGTCCCAAAAATAGTGGCGGATTTCTCTAACTAAAGTCTGTTCAAAAATCATTGGCGCTGGGTACATCCGGCAGTGTCCCGAATTTATGCGTGGTGTGAACCCCATACATGTATATATGGATCTGTTCCTCTCATCAACGAGAGTACTATACTGTCTTCGAAATTTGCATATTGAACTTTAGTTAGAAGAAAGAGGCCTGACAAAAAAATCGACTTTTTGGCAAGGCGCCAATTTTTGAGCCGATACCAGATTCAGATTCCCCAACCTTCAGGCACCTCAAAAATACTACCATATCTGGGTCTACGATCAACTTTACCAGAGTTACAGTCGATTTTCTAATGCCGATAAGACAACAACAACAAGTCGTAGAGCAAAACCAATGTGACCGCTGGATTCAGCATGTCCGAAATAATATAGAACCGCGAAGCTGAAATTGGTTGGAGGAAAAAACCCATGTATACCTTCTTGAATATATTTTTGTGCTTAACTATGGGAGGGCAAAATTCTGAGCGCTTGTCGGCATTAGAAAATCGACTGTAACTCCAGTAGACCCATCGATTTTTTTGTGAGGCCCCTTTCTTCTAAGCAAAGTATAATATGCAAATTTCGAGAACAGTATAGTTAATCTCGTTGATGAGAGCAACAGATCCATATACACATGTATAGGGTTTTAACCAGGGCCACACAAGATACGTTGGGCGATGCCTTTCTGAAATTCAGGTGGAAGCCCTAACTTCGAGGTCAAATTTCTAGCAGAAATCAAAGTGGTAGAGCAATGTGACCGCTGGATTCAGCATGTCCGAAATAATATAGAACCGTGAAGCTGCATTGCCAAAAAAGTCGATTTTTTTGTCAGGCCTCTTTCTTCTAACTAAAGTTCAATATGCAAATTTCGAAGACAGTATAGTAGTCTCGTTGATGAGAGGAACAGATCCATTTAAACATGTATGGGGATCACACGATGCATAATTTCAGGACACTGCCGGATGTACCCAGCGCCAAAGATTTTTGAACAGACTTTAGTAATACAGTTTTCCTCAAATTTTAGAGTTAATTTTTTGGCGTACTTTTTAAGAACTTTACAGACTTTAGCGCAGACTCGCACACTATAGCGCAGGCAGGCGCTTCCAGTTTACAACACAGGCGCCATCACAGATGAGAGCAATATTCTAATTGTGCGCCTGGTAACGGCATGTATCACGCCTACTCTATACACTACAGTGTATGGCCGACAAATCAACCACCTCTCCTGCTATTGAGCGAAGAGTGCAGGGCAGTCAAGCAGTGTAGCGTTCTGGAGGGCAACCTTTGTTCTGACGTTGAGAGCGCAACACTGTTCCTTCTCGATTTATGCCCATGGATGGAGCGGCCCGTGGCTGAGCGGTAGCGGCTGGTGGAGCGACTGGGTCGTGGAAAATGTTGGCAGGTTGTTGAGGTGGTTCCTCAAACACTTGACGCATTCTTCGTGCATTCCAGAACTGTCCATCTGACAGCTTGTACATCCAGTCCGCCAGCACTTGCACAACAGTGAGTGGCTTGGACCATGGACTTTGGCCCTTGGGTTTGTGAGGTCTTCTGACTTGAACCTTTTGACCCACTCTGTAGGGACCACGTCTGTCGATTGGAGAATGTAGTAACACATCTTGTAGATCGCCAGGTGTCTCCAGACCTGGTCGTTCACCTCGTTCCTCCCTCCTTTTTCGAACCTGAACAATCTGGAATGGTAAGTGAGCAGGGGGCCCATGAAAAGCTCGCTAGGACTCTTCTGACCAGGCTGAGAAGAGGTAGCACCAAAATGAGCCAGCAGATCAATTAGGCCTTTGTAGAATGGCAGATTCACAGCAGTGAAGGTTTGTACACCATGTTTGATGTAGCGGTTGAATGACTCAACAAAGGAATTCTACTGTGGAGTGTAGACTGGTGTCGTCTCATGCAGAATGTCTCTCCATGCAGAATGGCCCATTGTCAGAGATGATCTTTGATGGATTCCCATTATGTGAAAACAACTCTGCGAGCCATCGGGTGATGCTAGCAGTAGTGATGTTGTCAGTGCACAGAATCTTGGGCATTCGGCTGTAATTATCCACAACTATGGCTAGGTATCGTTGATGTGTAGGAGCATTCTCAAATGGCCGCGTGATGTCGATACTGATCTCCTCCCATGGCTTGTTAGGCACATGGAGGTGCATGGTGGGCATCTGCAGTTTAGGAGTAGACTTTGGACTTTGGCATGGGACACAGTGCTTGATGAACAGTTCCATCTCTGAGTCCATGCCTGGCCACCAGTTGGTTTCATGCAGCTTGCGCTTGAATCGCATGATGCCAGGGTGTCCTGTGTGAGCAGGCGCCTTGATGGTGTTCATAGAAGCTTGACCCCGATTTGGTCCCTTGGCACCCTTCTTCTTGGACCTGCAGCACTTCTCGAAATGGTTCGCCTTGCTGCAGTAGGAACACAGTTTTCCTTTGGCAGGACAGTCTGCAGAACCAAATCGATGTGTCAGACTGTTGCACCCAAAGCAACGTTTGTCGTTTTGCTCAAGAGGTCAGTGAGTCTGCAAGTGTGGTTGATTGCCCTTCGGTGGAGACTTCCATTGCTGCTGAGCCCGGGCAACCATAACAGAGTTTGAGAGTTGTATTTTGGCTGCGTCCTGTCTAGAGCTCTCATCTGCTTGTGCAATTCTCTTGAAGTCATCCAAATTCACACAATTCAGAGCTAGAATCTTCGCTGTATGTCCTTGTTGTACAGTCCTTGCGTAAACTGTGTAGCCAGCAAGTAGTTGACTAGCTCGGTGCGCTGAATGAATCCCTGGGCATTTGTTGTTGGCAGCGTGGTCTCTTCCTGCTCTGTAGAGCTAAGAGGTACTCATTGACCTCCCAACTGGGTGTGCACTGTACTGTCGCTGTCCCTCTATGCCGAGTAGGTTGTACAAAATCATGTTCTTCTGCACATCTGTGAGTTTCAGCGTCTCTGGCAGGCACGCATCGGTTAGAGCCAGGTAGTTGTTGAACTGCAGCAACAACTGTCCCCAAGACAGTGAGGTGTTTCGCCCTTTGTTGTCCAAAACTTCTACAGAAGAGGAACTTGGAACTTCTGTACCTGTTCTGCCACCCCCCAGTGTTTTTAGTGCAGTAGCCACAACTACACAAAATGATGTGAAATCGGTGTGGCGCGGACGTTGGTGCGGTGTACGTAGCTCTCCAAAAACTACAATGATGAGTAGTAGTACTTGTACAAACGTAGTTATCGAAAAAGCGAGCCAACGTCACTGATTGAGTGCGGCGCAGAAACCACTGAGTTGGCCTGTATCTCCATGATACAGACAGATCGAGGAAAACGCCTGGCAGTCACTGATAGTGAGCGGCTGTTCGTTAGCAGCAGGAAAATTTTCTTCTCCACCAATGCTCCAGTGGTTGATCTTTGACTGACCGCGTCGCCAGTTGGTATGTTGCCAGTTAGTGTGTTGCCGGTTGTTGGATAGGTGGCCAAGAAGAGCGGAAGTCTCGTGGATAGATTGCAGGCTTTATCGGCGCGACAACAGTGAAAAATAACACAGCACCGAGCATATTCGTAATACGTACTGCTAGCCAGACTTTAACGCAGACTCGCACTCTATAGCGCAGGCAGGCGCTTCCAGTTTAGGCAGGCGCAATCATAAGAGCAATATTCTAATTGTGCGCCTGCTAACAGCATGGATCACACCTACGCTATACACAACAGTGTATGGCCGACATATCAGTATCACAGAATGAAAGTGTTTAAGTTGCTTTAAATTATGCCCAGCTAGTCGATTCCGAATTCTACTTGCCCGACCCACTATACATATCGCTGTAATATTATCTTTCGATGAGGAGTACAGATACATACTTTAGACAACGGATGGAGAAAAGATGATAGAACTGCGCCACATCCTGAAGGCCAAGCTGAACAACATTGAACAGCTGTTAGAGGCGCTTTCAGATCATGACAACACTAAACGTTTTGCTACTTACCTCCGACAGGAGTTTGTGAAAGTGGGGTATGTAGGGACAGGTAAGAGCATACATGTAGTTGTGAGAATAGGGGATATTTTCCCCAGGCCCCGTTTTCGGAGAAAATTCTCCCCAACCGGATTCTGGGGGCATTTTTTTGAAGCGCTATTTTGGGTTTCTAGACCTGCAAACAGGGTTACAGAAGCCATGATTAGGGTTTCAGAGAGCCTAAACAAGGTTTTGGAACCCCAATTAAGGTTTTAGTTAGAACCCCTAAATAGGGATCCGGAACCCCAAAATTATTTTTCATAGAGCCTAAACAGGGTTTCTGGAGGCCCAAAATAGGGTTCTGGAACCCCAATTTGGGTTTCATAGAGCCTAAACTACTGTTGCATGCATATACGCATTACGCATATCATTACGCAAAGTACGCATTGTATTTCAGAATAGGACCGATATGCATACGCATTTGAATTTCATTACGCATTCTGCAAAAAGTTTGCATATTTTTGCGTAATGCGTATTAGGTTTGGAAAACAGCTGCCTTTTCGAATGTCTTTCAAAAAATTTAGTTCAAGTTGTTACCAAATGCTTACTTTCATGTTTTTAGTGTGAGGTGAGGGTACCAGGAATTTTCTGAGATAATTTATAGGTTTAACTAAGTTTTGCTTGCTAATAGTTAAAAAAAGAGGCTAAGTTTTAAGAGGAAAAGAAACCTGTGACAAATCCTTGAATTTAGAGTTTCTACGGTTTTCGGTGACATCAGTAGTGCTGTATGCTCAGGCTATCTGTTTGCGTTTCTGTTTATTGTGGTTGAATGCTTCTATACTTCCTCTTGAAATGGACATTCAAACAAACTTTTTGTATTACTAGGAAAGCGCACGTCGCTTGCCTGTTCAAAACATACGATTAATCAGGGGAAGCGCGTTTGCGCTTCACGGGGGTTTGTTGGTCATTCGCGGTCTATAAAGATTCTTAGACATCGTGTGGTGGGGCGGAAAATGCGCTTCCTCTATTATGCTCAGGTTTTTTATTTTTGTCGTATTTTGTGCCAAAAAGGGGTCATTTTTGGGTGTTTCTTTTAGCTGTAACTTTTGCGTTTGTGAACGGATCTGGCTGGTTTCTGCAGACGTTATATAACTTTTTGGGTTCTATCTTTTGTGAAATTTTCAGGAAAATCGAGTCATTCGTTTTGGATTTAGGACTTCAAAAAGATTTTTTTGTGAGGGGGGATCCTCAGGGTCACTTTTTTAGCAGTTTTTCGAGTTTTTTGCATGCTTCTTTAGGTCTTTTGGGTTCGTGTTTTATATCAAAATGTTCGTCCTGTTGGGGGAAATCTCATGGTGTTTTTTGTTTTTGTGTAGTGTTTTTCGATTTTGACTTATTTTCGATACAATTTTTCAGTTTTTGCGCAACTAATTGCGCAACGAGGGAATGAGTGGTATCTTTGAAAATTTCAGGGTTATATTAGGTTGTTATGGTCTTCAATGCAAGAATGGGTGGAGTTGTCCATCTACTCCTGAACATGAGCTATGGCTGTTTGAACATAGGGTGGTTTTGTATTTTTTCCGACTTTATCTAGCTGTAACATTTGCGTGTGTGAACCGATCTGGCTGGTTTCTGCAGAAGTTGTAGAGGCTGTTGGGTTGTGCGTTTTCTGAAATTTTCAGGGAAATCCATTCATTGGTTTTGAATTGAGGAGCTGAAAAAATTTTTGTTCGCGGGACGAAATCGTCCGGGTTAGTATTTTTTTCAGTTTTTCGAGTTTTTACATGTTTTTTGGGTGTTTTTGATTTATGTTTCATATCGGAATGTTCGGCACTTTGCGGGGAATCTGATGGTGCTTTTAGTTTTTCTGTAGTGTTTTGGGTTTTTGAGTTATTTTCGATCCAATTTTTCGATTTTGGCGGAATTTATTGCGGAACGAGGGAAGGAGTGGCATCTTTAAAAACTTCAGGGTTACATTAGCTTATTATACCCTTCAATGCAAGAATGGGTGGAGTTGTCTACCTACTCCTGAACTTGACCTATGGCCGTTTGAAGACAGGGTGGTTTTTGATTTTAAGCCCCAAAAACGCCTATATTGCCTTAAATACTTAAATAAGCGAAAATTTTTCTCCCACTGGGAGGAGGCTGGACATACATGTAACAGCTCCGGGCCGACCTGGGGGTAGGGGGGTTTTTTCCTCAGGTGGGGGGTCGAGGAGGGTTCCCCCAGACGGGGGTCCCAAAATTCAAAAAGCTCCAAAACGCCTGGAAATGCGTTTTTAGCACGTTTTTTTCAGTAACTCTTTGCGGCACGGCATAACTTTTACAGAGTTATTGGCCATAACTATGACATATAACTTATAGGCATAAGTTATGGTTATGGCCATAGTTATAGGGGGCCATAACTTATATTTGACACTTTTTCTGTCCAACCCATAACTGTGGTTATGCTCGAAAAAGTTATGTCGGGCGCCGCGGTGCGAACCATAACTTATGACCGATAACTGTTCGTTTTTCACACGACCGACTGGGCGCAGTACAGCAGGCCTAGCGTAGAGAAGACCGACTCAAATAATTATCTGCCAAAAATAACATCGAAAGCTAAGAGGACAGAGAAACAAGCTTATTATACCTCTAGCGGTGGGTGCTATGTTCAGCTGTCATTGGCAAGGCTTCTCATCCATTAGTTAACACGGTGCGTTTGTAAAGCGCGGGCTTAATACTTAGATGAACAGGAAGTATAGTTATGAAATTGAAAACTACGGTACTTCTTCAGCCGAAAGAAAGGCAAGCAAGAAGACTATGTCTCTCTGAAAAAGATTGGCAGTCTTCTTATTGCCGACTTTGACAAAGTGATGGTGTGCCTGCATTCAGTGAAGCGCTGTTTCAAAATTTGGGGAATTCTAGATCAGTCTACCGCCTCACCCGGCCGCGTTATGTGAAGTTATTTTGTTGGTTGGCATTGATTTTGTTTGTTGTGGCGATTCACCTGTTCCGGTTATTTCATCAGCCAGCTGCAATCGCTCCTCCTCCTCCAGTTCGACCAGATCGAGGTAGGACTTTACTACAATCAAATGTATTTGAGCAAATCGCAGCAAATCCCATAGAAAGTTGCATTTAACACTTGCATTTTAGTGCTAAAAGCATTCTAATGTAAAGCTAATACTGGGTTTTGAAATAGTAAGAATAGTTGATTGATCGGTCTAAGTTGCATCGTGACTCACATCTTGTCTCCCAAGGTTACCGAAATTCTAGCTACTCCTGTGCAGCTGAACATATTTTGCTACTATATCAGAGCCACTTGTAGACAGGAATGAAAGTATTGTATTTCCCAGCATTTAAGGACATGAAATTTTAGTAGGATTTTATTGTATTCAAAACGGCCGAGTAAAAAATCCCCCCTCCGAAAATTTTGGCGACCTTTTTTGGGAAAAACAGAAAATTCCGATCGAAAGCCCCTCGGTGGTCCATACCCCTGCCGACCCATGCCCCCTCCTTTTATACGCTCTAAACCCCCGCCGAAAAACCACATACCCCTCCGGATTTCTCCAGCCCATGTATGGTTATATCCGACTGTTTCTTAGCAGGCATGGGCTAGCATTTCGGCTGAGGGAGGGGTGGAGAATTTTATGATCCCCAAGGGGGGCTGAGGGCGAGGAGGTAGGTCAGACAAGAGGTTGTATGCAAAATTCTTTCAAAAAATTGCAGAGGTGGGGTAAGTCATAGCCTGAGGGGCGACTACCTCTCAGCCCCCTTTTTCATCTAACTCAACTCAACTGTTAGCCTATTGGAATAATTTTGTTAGTATTATCATAATTTTTTGCTTATATTGAAATTATTCTTTTACTATCGTAAGTTATTGACTTATCAGCAGTAAATTATTAGACTCAGCCCTGCTGTCTGAGCTCTAACGTACATGTAACAATGAGGTTATGGCCGTGGAGGTGCTTGCGTAAGGACTTTGCCTGCCAACTCCAAAATTTCAACAAGCACTGAAACGCCTGGAAATGCGTTTTGGCACGTTTTAATTTAGAAAGGTAATAATCTAAAACAGGGTTCATATGGGTCAGGGAAGTCAGGGAGGTCCGGGAAAAGTCAGGGAATTTCAGCTCTGGTCAGGGAAAATTATTGGGATTTTTAAAATTTTCTCGCCCTGGTTGGGCAGCTGCCCAACCAGGCCTCGTCAAACTCTGAAACTGTTAATTCCGGTTAATTTTACGCCAAGACTACCTTTTAAATGCGTTTTTGAAAGCTATTTCTTCAAAATTTTATCGCCCTGGTTAGGCTGCGGCCCAACCAGGCCTCGTCAAACCCTGAAACTGTTAATTATTGTTAACTTCACGCTCGGAATACCTGTTGAAATACGATTAGTTTTTAATACCAAAGTCAACCTTTGCTTTTAGAAAATTATTGGATATGCTACTGACAACCGTTTATGTAAATATCTGCCGATGCCAAAGAAATCACAAAATTAGGTGCTTGAAAACATTTACTGTTTTATGAGTTTGCTTGTAGAAAGTCAGGGAATTTTAGCACTCAGGTCAGGGAATTTGGAAAACCCTGATCCGTATGAACCCTGTAAAAGCTAAAGGGTATGGACGGCCAAGTGGCTGGTATCGGTCCGAAAGGAGGGGTATGGGTAAGCCGCCACCGCCCTACAGTCCGAAGCCCTTAAAATGGATGGACGGGAATTATTTTTGCTTGAGCTTTGCGCTCTGTACCGATTCGTTGCTTTGAGGTGGTGACTTTTTGAAGCATTATTTTTGTGTTTTTTCAGCTCAACATTTGTTTGCGAGTTCTTGGAACACCTGGCCTGTGCTTTCATTCCATTGCTGCGCGATTTCGGTGTGGTTAACTTTCTTAGAAGTTGTTGTGGCAGCAGCACCAACCCTAGTTATGACCAACTCATATTCTCTGTGAACTGGTCCATCACGTTCAACGCCCGCGTTCCATGAAAGACACAGTTTGAACCAAATGCCATGATGTGGTTGAGCTGGGGTCTGTTGGAGCGCCCTCTCTCCAAAAGCAACTGAAGAACATCCACAGCTACTTTGTGGAGTTGGCTAATGGCTAGCTTGGGCCAAATCCGGTTCTGCTGACTGAGCCTCCGCAAATTCACACTTCTGAGGTTTCTTTGTCCAGAAAGGTGCGCACTACCCTGGCCCAGAACTATGCTAGGCATACAGCGGGTTTCTACGCTCTTATCAGTACAGCCTACTACACTCGGACATTTCGGAGCTGTGCCCTGATTGCAACGGTGAGCGTCACACTACCGGCCATCTGTTTGACTATGACTATGCAACCAGACCTACGCTTCTGACGGTACAGGATCTAGGGATCGACCCAATCGCTACTGCTGCTTTCCTGGGGCTATTAACAACAACAACCAACTCAAATATTTAGCTGCCAAACTGAGGTCGGAAGCTAAGAGGACAGAAAAACAAACTTATTACCTATAGCAGTGGCAGTGTTCAATATTCAGCTGTTACTGGCAAGGCTTCTTCATAAAAGCAAGGTACGTTTGTAAAACGCGGGCTTAGTACTTTTAGATGAACAGAAAGTATAATGTAACTGACGCAAAATTTCTTTACCACTTCTGCATCGGTAGAAACAAACGTTTTTTTCCGTTCAGTTCACCTGAACGGAAATTTTTGCACAACCATTGCGAGCCATTTTTAGCTTGCGAGCGTTGCGTTGTGACATTTTTCCTGCAAATTTGACAGGCATACAGTTTATACAAAAGAAATTCTAGACCAATTTACAGAACAAGCGGCTAAGAATTGAGCTCACAGCAGCCTTTCAAATTTTCCATTCCGGTGAGCTGAACGCAAAAATTGTTTGCTTCTACCGGTGCTGTCGAAAGGCTAGGTACTCTGAAAAGTTAGTCCTCTTAATTCCGATTTTGGCACTCTAAAGTGATGGTAGAGCCTGCATACAGTGAAGCGCTTGTTTCAAAATTTCGGAAATTCTACATCGGTCTACCTCCTCACAATGGTTCTGTGTTTTTAAACCTGTAGGTTGGCCCAGAAACTGCAGACCGGTGAACCTTACAATTATGATACCGGTACCCATACATGTAGGGGGTTCCGGAGACCTCGGGGGGGGGGGGGTCCCAGAAAAAGGCCAAAAAAACGCCTATTTTGCCTTAAATAAGCGAAAATTTCCTCCCTTCGGGAGGGGAGTGCGGGTATGGCCGGCCGAGGGGGAGGGGTATACCCCTTACCCCCCGGCCCATGTATGCCGGTACCTATAGAGGAGTTATTTTTTCTGTTTGGTGGCTTCTGGTCCGGAAATTAGGCCAGAATTTGTGCCAGACATGTAGGTATGGGTTGAGTCTAACAGATGGTGTTATAAGCTATGTCTAAAACTCAAATTTAAACCTATAACGTAAGCCTAAGTTTGAAAGCAAGGCTTAAGGTCGACAGCAATTAGTTAGGACGTATTGACTGCCAAGCCGTATGGTATCAGTCCGCGAGTTTAGCACGTTTTTTTCGGCTTTTGTCAGGGAAGGCAGGTGTCGGTCCCCCCAAAAACAAAAAGATTTTTTTTGCCAAAACATTCCCAAGTTCTGTAAAAAAAAATATATCCCTAGCACACCACCCCCCCCCCCCCAATCCCCCGCACCCCCGGGGGGCCCCCCCCCCCCCCCCCCCCCCCCACCCAAAAAAAAAAACAGCCAATTTTTTTAAACAATTAAACAAAAAACACATAACAAACCCACTTGGCTACTACCCCCCCCCCCCCCCCCCCCCACCCCCCCCCCCCAACACTCCCTCCCCCAACCTCCCACAACATATTTCACATTCTAAAAATTTAATTGGGTTTTTTCCTAAACAACAAAAAAAGGTATAATATACATATAAATCGCCCTCCGACGAGGGGGAGGGGCGCGCCCCCCGGGGGGGTGTGAGACCAAATTTTGGGAGGGGTTGGGCACTAAAAAACGCTCAAAAATAGAAAAAAACGCGGTTTTTTTGGGCTAAAAATCGTCAAAAATCGCTAATTTGGGCTGAAATACAGCTAAGAAGTTCTGTTTTACAGGCGATTTTGGCAATTTTTGTGACTGAAATTGCAAAAAAATTGCTCAAAAAATTGCTTGCCAGAAAAATCGGAGGGGGGTCGGAAAAATGATCTCGGGGGGGGGGGGGGGTGTCTGGCCTATTTCGTGTAGGGGCAGCCCCTGTTACATGTATGGTGATAGTCATCGGATTTTGGATAGTCCGATCGGCAGGAACCCTGCCTTTAGCATGTCTGACTGTGACTATTAGCCTATTGTAATAAGATTTGTGGGTAACCCGCAACCCCCTGTTACGTTTTATGTTTAGAATTACCCATGTAGGTTGTTAGATTACTTCCGACTTTATTATCTGACATGAGCTAGCATTTCGGCTGAGGGATGGGAGTATAATTTTAAAATCCTGAGAGGCTGAGGAGTGGGTAGGGCCGACTAAGAGGTTGTACGCAAATTTCTTCCAAAAAAATTCCTGAGGGTGGTTGCGGCGGCATGAGGGGGGTAGGTGAGAGCATGAGCAGGGCAACCGTTTCAGCCCTCTTTCAGGGTTCGTGCCGGTCAGGGGATTTATAATTTGTCAGGGATCCAGAGATTTGGGTGTTGTAAGGGAATAAAGTATGCATTGAATAGGTTGTACAAACAGCAATGAGTAGTGCAGATTATTCAGTTAATGTCAGTGCGTTTTTGAAGGCTAATTTTTCAAAATTTTCTGGACCAGGTTGTGTGGTAACTTTTGATTGCAGGTGTACAGATGAATAGCACCAGTTTTTGGGGTAATAAAGTTCACATTAGTGTGAAGAATTTTTGAAAATGTCAGGGATTGTTGGCTTTTGTCAGGGAAAGCAGGTGATTATTGTCAGGGGATTTTGGATCGCCCGATCGGCACGAACCCTGCCTTTATGCATTTCTGACTGTGATTGTTAGCCTATGGCACCGGCACCTAGGCTAGTGGCACCATATAACCATATAATATATAACCATATTATGGTGCCCCACGTTAGACCACTGCGTTGACGGCACCATGGTACTCCTACTTTCGCATTGGTAACTGTAGCGGTACCATATTGGTACCACTCCATTCAGATTTCGTACCATATATGGTAGTGGTCATATGTCCATGGGTAGGGGTACCATACGGTGCCAGACTGTTTAACGGGTGGTATCGGTGGGCGAGAGGTATAGGTAAACCGCCAACGTAAACCGCCGCTTCCCTTCAGCGCTCTCTCTCTGTTCTGATGTGCCTCTACTCTAAATGCGTGCTTTTCAGGTGCCTTTGTTGCTGTCAAGTCTGCACCAATCTCAATGGCTGCCGCTGACCGTGCCTATGTACTCAAGAAAAGGTTGTCCCTTCAATTTCTGCGTCCCATGTGTCTCATTGAAACAGCTGCCTCTCTCCGATTCCCGGAAGAAACGAAAGATTTAAAGAATTCAGAAGAAATTACGAATTAATTATGCAATTCAGTTCGTGCACTCTATCAGGGTTCGTGCGGCTTTTGTATAACAAAATTCCCTGAGCTTTCCCTGACTTTTCCATGACCAAATCATTATTCCCTGAACAACCAGGTACAGGAAACTCCATTCTGAGAAAATTTAAAAAAATTCGCTTTGTAAAACGCATTTAAATGGTATTCAGAGCGTAAGTTTCCGGTTTAAGTAGTAGTCAGAAGACCGATCTTCAAAATGGTGTTGTGTAAAGTTCTGAAAGGAACATTTGGCGGCGAGATGTTTCTGCTGCTATGAAATTTTCCCTGACCAAACACCAGATTCCCTGACTTTTCCATGACTCCCTGACTTTCCAGGTCCCGCACGAACCCTGTCTATGTAGTTGCGGTGCGGTCGGAAAGATAAAAATTATGCAACAATCAATCATAATTCAAGCGTCATTACACAATGCTCGCGTTAACAGACTGACAACTGCATATCGATAATATACACAAATTTATGGACGGACCCTTAGCACATCCTAACTGACAATTCCATATCGATAGCATACAATTGAATGCTGGTTAGGTCGGCAGCACCATTTCTTGCATACTGTTGCCTGTCTTTGTGCTGTGCAGTCGCCAGTCTAGCCTATTTTAGCAGACATGGGCTAGCATTTCGGCAAGGGGTGGAAATTTTTCAAATCCTGAGGGGTAGGAACGCCTGATGGGGGTTGAAGGGATATAAGCCAAAAAGTTCGATTTTTGACTAAAATCAAGGTTCGGTGGCACTGGTGCAGCCCAGCTCCCGAGTTCGGCCGTCCAACGCGTTTGCTAGCTCCGACAGTTGCTTGATACGTTCGCTCTGAAGATCTTCAGTTGGCAGCATTTTGTGGCCGGTGGCTTGTCGAATCGGAACGAGACACAACCATTGTTGAAGCCGCCTAATACAGTCAGCATTCTGATTCCGTTAAAAGCGCAAAAGACCACCAATTCTCGCTCACTAAGCTTGAATCGGCGTTTTAACGTCAAATTTTATCCTCACCTGCGTTACTAACGTCTGTGGGGCCGACTTTTTTGCTGAGACAACCTTTCCATTCCACCAGTCCGGCAGTGCACAGGCACGGTCCGGTCCACACAGCAGTTGCAGTGACGCAGATCGAAATCAAACCTCAGGATGCACGATAAGCAGCTGAAAACCACGATTTCAGAAGCATTTGGTACAGACAGCAGATCGATACGCAAAATAGCTTTTCGAAAGTGAAATAACAGCTTTTGGACACTAGTTTTTGCTCTTCTCTTTATTAAAAACTAAGCATACATGTCGCTGGGTTTCTCCGTGTGGGCCTTTTTCAAATCCAAATAGGTTTTGGGACCAAGTCGAAAGTAGGTTTTGTCAACCTTTTTTAGGGATTGTGGGGCGAAAAATGGTTTTAAAACCAAAAAATGAGGCAACAGATGCAGAATGTGTTGTCTATGTCTGGACTAAAATTTTCTTTACTTTGAAAGGTAAGAGTGGTGGTTCGGTTATCCGACGCTACGGGGGACTTTTGCCTAAAAATGGGGCTTGGGCTCCCCCCTAAACCCAACCCGGAAATAATAAAAAAAACAACAGAACAAGGCCTAAATGAAAAAGATGCATAAATGCCAAGCCTAAGCCTGAAAAATAAGCCTGAGCACATACCCCAACCATAATAGCTAAGCCTAAGCTAAGGCTCATGGACCACTGGGGTGCCTGCTGATCCTTATTCCTTACCCATACATGGGTCGGAAAAAATGAAGGGGGTGGTGAGGTGGTCTCAAAGGGTCCTGGAAAAGTCCAAAAAACGCCTAAAAATCGAAATTTTTCTCCCTTTGGGAGAGGGTGGATGGAGGGTGTATGGCCGGCCGAGAGGGGTATTGGCCAGCGAGGGGTAAACCCCTCGTCCACGGCCCATGTATGTCCTTACCCCCTTACCAGTCTAGGCCCTCTAGAAGCTGTCCAGGCCCTAAACCCAAACGTTAAGCCTAAGCATAAACCCACCTTTATCCTCACCTGTTTCAATAACGTCTTGCGGTCGGATTTTCTTTATCCCGAGGCAACCCTTGCACTAATGTACAGGCAGGTCCACACAGCGGTTGCAGCGACACAGTTCAAAATCAAACCTCTGGATGCACGAAAAGGAGCTGAAAACCACGATTTCAGAAGCATTTGGTACAGAAAGCAGATCGATACGCAAAATAGCTATTCGAAAGCCAAATAACAGGTTTGGGTGTTAGTTTTAGCTTTTCTCTTTATTAAAAAACTAAGCATAAGATGAAAGCCCTCCCTTCGCCTGTATAGTAAC